>JAHHZJ010004607.1:0-27598 GCA_021437245.1 Aegilops speltoides | reverse complement strand
AGCCAAGTCTACCAAGTAGCAAACAACAAATCCATGGAGCGACACGCCATCACCTTCAACGCTAGCGATTTAACCTAAATTTCCTCATCAGTCGAGCACCAAACAGATTGGTCCTCAAATTCAATAGTGGATTTGCTTATCTTACCAAGGTACTCATGGATGGCGGCAGCGGACTAAACCTCATCTATGAGGAAACTCTTCAAAATGGAAATAGATCTCGAGCCGATTGAGCGGTAAGCAAAGCACAACCTTAGAGGAATAATCCCTAGCTGGAAGCGTACGCAGTGAAAAATCACACTTGATGTGGTGTTCCGCTCACGGACAATTACAGGTCGAAGAGGTCATGTTCCAAGTAGCTCTGCTCAAAGAGCCGGATATCACGCCATATTAGGACGAGAGGCATTCATAAATTTTCAAGCCATACCTCATTACGGGTACATGAAGCTTAAGATGCCTGGGCTCACTGAATAATCACCTCATTAGTGATCCTGACATAGCATCATGGGCCAAAACAAGACAGCCGCATTAGCCCTCGAGGCACTATCCAAGTCCTAGCGAAGTGAGGAACTCAATTCGCCGTGTTTCACGGTGAATAGAGACGATGCGATACTCGAGCAAGAGATCCAAGTCCACCTCCTTAAAACTGCTGGGGATGAAATAGTCAAATTCCAGGTCCATCCAATCGACTTCCAACAAAGACGGCCCATCGGGGCAATAGCTTGAACCTCGATGTAGATGCCGCGAATGCCAGAATTCCTTCGGGAAAATTGGGACATCTTTTGCTTATTAATTCTTCGAGCATGCCAGAATCCCACGTAAAGAGATTGGCGTAGAACATGTTTCAAACATCCCAAAGGATTCGCCACCAAACAAAGCCTTCGGCGATTTTCCTAACTCAAAAGACAGGCAATGGGAGAAGAGCTAGTCAGTAAGTGCATCTAGTGCCCTTAGTGATTTTGGTGTATTGAAGACTTATAGGTTAAGTAACTCATGCGCTTGTGAGTGTACACAGTGTCTATAAGTCTATGAGGAGTTTGATATTTACAGAGAAAGTCGAATCTAAAAATGAAGTTCTTCGATCAAGACTTTGATATTCTCAAGACTTTCTTCAAGACTTTGAAAGTGAAGAAATTGGTGTGACCTTGAAGACTTGATATTCATTCGAGGAATATGAAGCGTGAAGACTTTTGTTTTCGTAGTTTCATTTTTCTTTCTTGAGTCATAGGAAACACCGTGATCGTTAAAGGGGGTCGAGGAAATACTAAGGAAAAATTTCCATGTGATGCTCAACTCAAAATCTCTACACCTACCAACCTTCGAGTGAAGCCATTGAAATTTCTACATAGCGCTCAGTTAAATTCTTCAAAGGATGAGACGCAGTTCTTCAGTTTCATCGAGGACTTTGCTCGATCGAGGAGTTAGGAATTCGCCAGGCGTAATTGCCTACATAAGAGGAACATGATAGCCCCGAGGAATTTGAGAGTCAAATTTCCGATCGCTGTCGCTGCGCGCACCGCTGTCCCAAAATATCTTATCCACCTAACGGTCATATCATTGAAGGGCATTTATGTCTTATCATGTCGGCTGCTCCCTAGGCTATAAATAGCCGCCTCTACAACCACTAGCTGGTTGGCTGCTCCGAGAGAACTTGACACTTGTCATTTGAGAGCAACCCATCCTCCGAGGACTTTGAGCGAAAATCATCAAGTGAGGAAAATCCCAAAACCAAACCCCCACAAACCCAAAGTGATTGAGCATCATCAAGAAATTGATCTCGGTGGATCCGACGCTTGTTACCTTTGAAGACTGTGCTTCTTCCGCACGGTTAGGCGCCAAGGTCTAGAGCATCCAAGAGGAATTGTGGATCGCCGAGTGACCAAGTCAGTGAAGGTTTGAAGTCACCAAGACTTACCACGAGTGATTGGACGAGGCCTGCGGGTCTTAGTTCAAGGAGAATACGGTGAGGATCGGTGTCCTGAAGGGGCTCGAGATCGGGTGTCCGGATCTGTGTCCTCGAAGTTTAAATACTCACCGCTTCCAACTGTGACGCATAACCGAGACAGAAAGTGGAACTGGTTTACCAAATCATTGTCTTCACCAACTCGACCGTTCTATTTCCTCAACTCTTCATTTCCTCATAATGTGTTGAATGTTGTTCATATCTGTGCTTGAAGACTTTGATCAAGACTTTCACAAATTCCTCGCCCAATTTCTTCACCGCTTTGTCTTCATCTTGTTATCCCGTGTTTACGCTTCCGCACTCTTTTTTAGTCTTCATTTCATCATGGTCGACTATGTGTATCCCCGTTATGTTTACTTCGAGTACATATTCACGTAAGTAGTTTCCTTCACTAAGGAATTTCTCACCAAAGAAATTCCTCAAAGAAGAATTCTTAAAATCGCCTATTCACCCCCTCTAGTCGATATAACGACTTTCAATTGGTATCGAGCAAGGTACTCCCTTGTTTCTGGTGATTTTGGTTTAACCGCTGGAGTTTTAGTTATGTCGACCGCAGTATGAAGAAAGTGACATGCCCTATCTTGACGGTCATGACTATCCTAAGTGGAAGGCCATGATGAGGAAGCGCTTTCATGGCAAAGAATAGCTTATCGTGGACCGCCATCGAGATTGGTCTTACCGATCTATGCAAGATGGCGAATGTTGATGATATTGCAAGTACACTCGACTTGATATCATAGCTAAGGATATCATCCGCCTCCCGCCTATCCAGATCAATTCAAAGCGAATTATGCATCTTGGCAATTCAATCTCATCCGGGACCGAATCTCCGATGTCTATGAAGGTCATCGAACTCGCCATGATCCCCGGTTTGAGGACTTCAAGGAATCTCTCAAAACGATGACTTCGAGCATGTAATCATCATCTTCCGATCTTGTCTTATGGCAAACGGTGGCCGAGGTAACCAATGCTCCTCATCCGAGTCTTGTAATGATGAATCATAATGATGAGTCTGACAATGATGAACTGATGATGACATTGAATCCTGCTATACTAAACTCATTTATGTTGCTACTAAACAACAAACGGTTTTAGAACAAACTCAAGATATGCTAGAAAGAAGTGATAATATGTTGCACAAAGAAATGGATCACCAAAAGCATTGGGTGAATGTCTTCGTGAGAATTCACTCCAAGTTTGACGCTTCTTCAAGATCAACATAATACCCTTCGATCGATCATGAGAAGCTTTCTTGAATCTCTTCAAAGAAAGGAAGATCTTGAAAAGCTAAGAGTGTGTTATGAAGATCTTCGAAGGAGCGATTCATTACTAGCTCAACAAATCAGCGACTTCTCGTGAAGAATTTGTTCCTCCATGCTTAAAGTGCATTGAACGTGAATCGCTTAATTCTTCACCAATGTTCAAATGCTTCAAATGTTACAAATTCTTCATCCGCCTCATATCACTAATTCTCATCCGAGGACATTGCTAGTATCACCGACAATGCAGGGTTGAAGGAATTGTACATGACAGCATGTACAAAAGCCTCAAAGGGCATCGACACTTTGTGATGTGCTCAAAAGCAGATCCTCAACGTAAACCCTAGGAAAGAGGGTATTGCCTTTGAGAGGAAACTCAATGCCGATGGAACATATTGAAGCCCGAAAGCAGATCCCAAAACCTCATGGGTTGTCGCAAAGGGACCTCCATTGATCCATCTAACTTATCCGGCTTTACATGTGAATCTTCTCATTCTTCTCGATGAGTCATTTGACTCCAACTATAAACCTGCTCAAAAATCGAATGGTGAAGTATTTGCTAGATATGTTGGCACTAATCATAGAACGGTTCCTCTATGAAGAAAATCTGGTTCCCAAAAGTTGTGTTGAAAGTCTTCGTGAATGTCCTCATGACACCACCTGTGAAGAACAGGAACCCCAGATCAAATTCTTCACATGGATCAAAAATGGATCAAAGTCCTCATATGATTATCATCGTATAACAACTCCGCCTCTCGCAGGTAGAGCTAAGGGCTATGAATATGTGCATTATTCTTCAAACCATTATGTTCATAAGTCCTCAAGAATTACTCGCTTATTCATATGCATACCCTAACCCCTCCTATGCTAAGCTTAAATGGTTTGGCATCTTTGCCACCTTTCTCACATGGTGCTCGCAGGATGATGAACTCTTTGCCACCCCTCCGTATGGGTGGTGAAGAAAAAGAACTAATCTCTTCAAGCAGGGTCAGTCTCCAGACGTGCTCTAAACGCTCAAGAATTTGTCGGGACCGACAAAAATGCTCGAAGGACGCAGTAATCATGATGAAATGAACTTTCATTTCACACGCCCTCATACCGCTATATTCTGCTTATCGCTTGATGAAATTCATCCGATGAACTTGATATCATATTCTTCATCGATGAAGCATATGAGATTGTAAGCTACACTAATTCATCTCGCAGGATGATCAACCCAAAACCACCGAATGGGTCCTCGATAGTGGATGTACAAATCACATGATCGGTGACAAGAATCTATTGATGGATGCTCCTTTATCACCGCCACCAAGCATATCATCTTTGGCCGACAAAGGCAAAAGTCGTATTGGGTCTTGGTAAGGTTGCTATCTCTAAGGATAAGCACATGGACAAAGTCATGCTTGTTGAGTCCTTAGGATACAATCTCATGTCACCTCAATGCTTTGTGATCTTGATATGGTTGTTGTCTTCGCAAATATCGCCGTGTTGTGATTATGGAATGACAATTCCAAAGTCTTCAAGGCTTTAGGAGAGGAGATCTGATATTGTTGATTTCTACAGACCACAACCAGCCGTGTGTCTACTTGCAAAGCTTCGTATATGGCTATGGCATCGACGACTTGGTCATGCAGCATGAGGAATTTGAACACGCTATGAAGAAGAAGCATGTCATTGGCATTGAGAATGTCAAATTCCTCAAGGATCACTTATATGGAGCATGTGAAGCCGAAAATGACCAAGGCCAAGCATCCAAAGAAGACTATCATGACCACTACCCGCCCATTCAATTGCTTCACATGGACCTCTTCGACCTAATCATTATTCAGCAAATACTAATGATGCATCTTTATATGGTTTTGTCATTGTTGATGATTATTCTATATACATGGGTACACATTGTTACTTACAAACATGAAGTGCGTGAAGTCTTCAAACGATTTTCCTCGAGGGCTTCAACCAACTTTGGTGTGAAGATCAAGCATATCAAAGTGACAATGGAACTGAAGTTCAAGAATTCTGGTCTTGATGCTATCTTGATGAACTTGGTATTACTCATGAGTTATCCGCTCCCCTATACTCCTCAAAGTGAATCGGCGCCATGGAGCGTAAGAACTGAACTCAACTCCTCACGACAAGAAACCCAATGTGAGTTATTTCAAAGTCTTCTGCTAAATGTTGGATTAGAGATCCTCACCACAACTCTAAATTTGCAATCGAAGCACATGAAGGTTTTATGCTTGGTTACGGAAGGACTCAAGACACCTACGTAGTCTTCAACATTGTTCTTCACAAGATTGTCGACATCAGAGATGTGCGGTTCGATGAAACTAATGGCTCGCAAAGAGAGCACCTACCTTCTCAGTTAGATGAACCAGCACCGAGGATGCTATCAAGCTCAAGGCAACCGAGGATGTCATTCCATCAAGAATCAAAGAATTCATTCCTGCTCATGAAGAACGCCGAAATGATGCACCAAGAACATGATGAGGAAAATGGTGTCAAGAAAATGCCGATCAAAACCTCAAATGACAACCAACTCATCCACGCTGCAAAAGAAGTGCAAGTGGAGAAGATCATCGATGACATTAGCGCACCAGTCCTCTCACACGCTAAAAGCCTCACACTTATCTAACTTTTGTGGGCACTATGCTTTTGTCTCTATCTCAGAGCCCACTAAGGTAGATGAAGCATTTCGAGCCGGAGTGGATTCAAAGCTATGCAAGAAGAATTACATCGCCTGAGTTGAACAATGTCCGGAATTGGTCAATCGCCCGCATCCTCGCAAGCATAATATCATTGGCACAAAGTGGATCTACCGCAACAAGCAAGATGAAAATGGCCTTGTGGTGAGGAATAAGGCACGACTAGTAGCTCAAGGCTACACATGTGTCAAGGAATTGATTTCATGAAACTTTTGCACTGCTAGACTTGAGGCTATTCGATTTTACTTGCCTATGCTAACCATCATGATATCATCTTATATCAAATGGATGTGAAAGTGCATTCCTCAATGGTAAGCTTGAGGAAGAAGTATATGTTGCTCAACCCCTGTGTTTTGAAGATCCCAAGAATCGACAAAGTCTTCAGACTCAATAAGGCCCTCTATGGCTCAAGCAAGCCCCCAAGTGTGGTATGACACATTGAAGGAATTCTTCGTGAAGAATGGCTTCACAACCGGTTCACTTGACCCTACTCTTTTACTAAATCATATGATGGTGAACTGTTTGTGCCAAATATATGTTGATGATATTATCTTGGCTGTACTAACCAACGATATAGTGATGAATTTGTTTATATGATGAGTGAAGAATATCAAATGTCTATGATGGGAGAATTGAAATTTTCTTAGGTCTTCAAATTCACAAGAAAGACAATGGCATATTCATATCTCAGAGAAATACCTCAAAGATGTAATCGAGGAAATTCGCATGCAAGATTGCAAAGGCGCTAAAATTCCTATGCCCACAAATGGCCATCTATGCAATCGATGAAAATGGTATTGACTTCGATCACAAGGTATACCGCCCATGATTGGTTCTTTATTGTACTTATGTGCATCTAGGCAGATATAATGCTTAGTGTTTGCATGTGTGCCCATTTCAAGCTGCACCAAGGAATCACACCATAAGGCTGGAAGCATATTCTTCGATATCTAGCTCACACACCAACACTAGGATTATGGTACCCCAAGGGCTCGCTTTTGATCTCATTGATATTCGACTGACTATGCCGGTGATCGTGGACCGCAAGTCAACATCCGCACTTGTCATTTCCTTAGACGATCTTTGGTCCGTTGGTCCTCGAAGAAACAGAATCACAGATCACCGTCTTCATCACCAGTGAATACATTGCTGCTGGCTCATGCAGTGCTCAATCGCTTTGGATGAAGCAAACCTCAAGGACTATGGCGCTAACGTGAAGAATGTGCTTCTCCTTGACAATGAGAGTGCCATCAAGATTGCTCACAACCCGCCAAAGACTCAAGACTAAGCACATCCAGATTCGCCATCATTTTCTTCGTGATCATGTGTTGAAGGGTGATATCTCCATCGAGCATGTGAAGATCAAGAACAGCTAGCTGATATCTTCACTAAGCTCCTTGGATGAGAAGAGATTTAGCAAGTTGCGTGTGAGCTAAATATCTTAGAATCTTCGAATGTTCTTTTGAAAAGGACACACATCCTAACCCTTATGCGTAATTGATGACTTAGATGTGCAACACATGAAGAAACGTTTTCTTCAATCAATGAAGAATAACACTCTAAGTGTGAAGAAATTAATGAAGAATTTGATTCTCAGAACCCTACGACAATTGTACGCAGTGTCTGAAATCATCATTCTTATACGGTGGGTTACGCCACCACAAAAGTTGAAAATCTTCAATTTGAGTTTTTTTTCTCATTTTTGAAATTCCTCAGTTTTTCAAATTCTTCAACTTTGCAAAATCTTCACTATTTCCGCTGCTTCTTCATTGCATATATATATATATATATATATATATATATATATATATATATATATATATATATATATATATGAGTTTATGTCCTACATTCACTTATTGCTATTTCTTCGTTGTGATTTCGCTAAGTGAATGTGATCGACCTTCCCTCTATGCTATACTCAACCCAATCTATTCACAAATTCTTCATGTATGCTCGATTGAAACTCGCTCAAAGTCTTCACTGTGTCCTTGATAAATCAAGAAATTGCGAATCTAAAATTTTAAAACAAATCTTATCCAGATTTTCGGTTTTACCGCTTCAACCGCTCCGCATCCCACGATACATTAGTTTATTCACCCACGATCTTACACGATCTCATCTCGCGACAAGACGTAGGGACACATGTCGCGTGAAGAAGAAAGGGCAGGGCATGTTCGTCCCAAAATCTTCGGCTAACAGTTTTACCGTGGCTATAAATACCCTCTCCTTCCTTACTTCATTTACTCGCCGGTCGCTGCCTCTCGCCGAGCTCTCTCAAACCCTAGCGCACCATTTACTTCCATCGCCAGCCGTGAGGAAGAGCTTCACCGCCGAATTCGCCATTGTCAGACTACCGGGTTGCATGGAAATCTTCACTCACAGAGCTGTTCCTCCGCCAAGTTAGGGCGTGGAGATCTAACGTGATTAACTTCACTACAGTTCATCTCTGCGTCCGTGTTCTTCGCCCGTAATTAAAAGTCACTTTTATTACTCGCTTTGATTCTCAAAACTTTCCAAAATCTTCAAAGGTGTTTTATTCTTCAAATCTTCACATATGAACACCTCACACATCGTATATGCTCTTGATTTATCTCTAAGCATTCATTTCTTCAAGATTCCTCAATTGTGCGGATTTTCAATCAGCATAACTCGAACCTAAGACAAAACGCTTAGTGAAATTCCTCAAGGCTCAATCTGTCAAATTCTCAAAACTTGTTCCTTTTCAAAAATCTCCGAGAACGATATGACCTCTCCAAATTCCTCGCACCTACACTCGCTCATTGTGTACTCATGTCCGCCGAATCACTAGGTTCTCATCAACTTAACTCATTTGCAAGGTTCTTCAAGAAAACTGCATACTTCTTCGAGAGTGTTCTATTGTTCAAATTCCTCATCCAAGAAAATGGCGTAAGGCAAGAGACCGCAGAAGGAGGAAAGAAACCGAGGTCATGACCGCTTTTGAGATCCCCTCGATGAAATTTACAAAGATTATTGCACACCGATGAAGCCAAGTTTGGCAAGGAGACTAAAATCAGCACAAAGTGCGATTCAGAGGATAGAACGAAGATGGGCACGAGAATGGAGGAATATCGCTATGTTACTCCCAAGTACATGAAGAAATTCGCTTTAAACCTCCATGCCCAAGAGCTCCATTGGCACTCGGCCAAGTCGCTGATCCCACCAAGATCAAGCGTGGTGAAGACTTTCTCAAGAATGGTCCAGCGCCAAGCCAAATTGGCAAGACAGCCAAGGAGGCAAGGAGGAAATTCAATGAGGATTCTGCTGTCAGTTACCGAGACCTCGGCAAGCCGAGGAAATCAATGTCGGAAGAAGCTCGCAAGCCAAGTGTTTCACCATCACCGTTTTCATGGCAAATCCTCGCCGGCTGTCGCTTCCCTCAAAATCCTCAAAGAGCTCCCTCCAAGTCCTCAACTCCTGTGCATCTTGCTACATGTCAAAGGACCTGTGGTTTCTCGATTGCTTCGTGTCTCAAAGAAGTTCCTCACCGCACTAATGTCCTCATCAGCCCCACTCATCAAGACAAAAGCAATCGCTGGACGCGGTCCTCGCCAAGTCCAAGAAAGAAACAAGTTGCTTCAACGTGCCTCTCGATGATGAAGCTTCGATGAAGAACTTGTAGAAATCATCGAGACAGATCGACAAAGGCCGCTAGAGCCAAAGGAACAATCAGGTTTCGCTTTTGGATCCGAAGAAGATCCTTGACTTCATCGACTTATGGCATCGATCCAAACACTCCCATACCGATCCGCCATCGACTCGTCAAAGTCATATGTCAACCATTTCATCATCAAGAGAAATGGAAATTTGAAAAGGCTCGTGAAATAAAGAGAGCAAGCCGTAAAGGAGAAGCTTCGAGGAAGAACATCGCCAACTCGACTCAAGAACTTCTCAAAGCTCAATCAAATCCAAGCCCTCAAAGAAGGATTTCGATGCTTATAATGCTGATTGGCAAGGAGCCAAGGTGAGATTCACAATTTGACGAAGAAATGACAAATCGCTGCAGCCCCATCGCAACAAGAAAATCCTCAGTCAAGACTCGCCACCGCCGAAGAACATGCCAAGATCAATGCTGATGACTTTCAGCCTGCGATGAGAATACAAGTTCTGGTGGCTGATGACTCCATTCCAGCCATCAAGAAATTCCTGTGGCATCCACTAGTGGTGCGCCTCAAGAAATCAAGAGATCAGGGCAATCGCACTAGCCAGCTCAAGAAACCGAACCACGCCCTCGCCTCCTCGCGCCAACACCAACTCCAATTCTTCCTTCTCGCTATGAAGTGAAGAAGACAAAGGCCGCAGAACGAGCTGCAGTGAAGAAGAGGAAGGCATCACCAAGGCCAAATTCTTCGTCACAAGAAAATGAAGCCAATGACCAGCTCATTTGAAAATCCTATTGATGCCGCTCCCATTTCCTCCATGTCGCCTAAGGAAATTGTTCCTTATGGAGAAGACTACAAGATCCCAAGCGGATCCGATGAAGAAAATCAACTCTGCTACCTCGTAACAGTTTGATGAAGAAATTGAAGTGGAAGCATTCCTTCACCGCCAGCTTGTTTCTCACCCATGCCTCAATTCACAAATCAAGAGGCTGGTGTTGAGGAAATTGAAAAGAAGATGAAGACGTGGATATTGGATGCACTACACCAGTGATGAACGATGACTTTTGGGAAAGTCAAGATCCCAATACTCCTCTTCACTCCGATTCAACAAATTCCTCGGTCCCCGCTACAACTGCTCAATTGGGCTCAAGAAACTCATCCCACATCATCTGCTCATGAAGAAATTCCAGCCGCTAGTGTCAAGAACTCATGTCATTGATCCCCAAACCGCACAAGAAGAGGAACCAGAAATTCTCACCAAGCACCGAGATCGCGATTCTCGAGGTTGTGCCGCAAATCATCGACATTCCTCTCGCCTAAACCAAGAATCCGCTCGAGCAAGCAAAAATTCAAGGTCAAGACTTCTTTTCCGAGCATGTGTTCTTCATCGACATAATCCATATGACTCGCCGCATAAGGAAAAGACGCTCGACTCGCTACTCAAGCCAACTTCTATTCCTCAAAGGTTTTTGACAAGGACAAAATCTTCGATCATGAGCATATTCCTCATGTGGATATGGAATCACCGCCATGCTTCGAGCCAGTCTCGAAGTTATTCACAATGCAAGACTACTCAATTTCGCAGACCGATATCCGTGGATCGGAATGAAGAACTCATTCTTCGCCTCTATGCCACTTTGCATATCACCGAGATGTCAAGATGTCAATTCATGGGTGCTGGATTGATGACGAAAACACTCACTACAAGGCACCAAAGAATCAATTGCTTCGTCCTTCCTCTTGATCCTCCCCATGAAAGTGCACGCTGATCTACAATGACCGCGAAGTCGACCGATCATTATATGCAAGTGCTCATGAAGTTTTGCCGTGTGCAGGCCCTCAACCAAATTCTCGCACAAGGAATTGTTGTATGTGCCTTGACTATCTATCAAATCTCGACGAAGACAATGAGTCCCATCAAAGGCCACGACTCAAATGATGAAGATGTCGTTGGCATCATGAAGAACATGCTTTTCAACATCATTCATGCGCTCCTGCCAACTTCCATGATTTCTTCATGAGGACTCAAGCAAATGTTGCAATGTCACCTTTTGAGTCAAGCCATATGCGCCTTTGGATTATGAGATTCATAAGGGCAAGATCTTCACCAATTACAAGGTGACACTCAACCATGGTAGCTACTTGCCGCCTATTGAAGTCCTCAAGCTACCGGGCTTCATCATTCTGATGATAAGGGCAAGGCAGTCAGCCAGATTGATGAAGGCACTCGCCCATTGATGGTCAATTCCGCCTAGCTACATCTTACTCCACCAATGACGATTCTCGCAACACATGACTCGCCAAGAATACCTCAGCCAAGCAAAAGCCTCAAGCAACAAGACCTGTGGTGATGACCGACCGTGAGTTACCCTCGCCTTCATCAAGGTTGAACGCAATCGTAAATGGGTGAAGGCCAATTTGCTGCAATTCTTCACAACATGACCTCAACACATAATGCAAAGAAGAAAAATCAGTATTACCTTCATGAAACCCTCAACCGCACTGGGCTGTTCTCAATCATGTATATTCCGGAAGAATTGAAGACTATGGGTCTCTGTGAAGCATTTGACCGGGTCCGCACCACCTCCAAGAAATTCAAGAGAGTCAAAGTTCCCGATCCGTGGCTAGTTCTTATTCTTCATCGCGAAACTGATGAACATGAAGATTTGACGACATCAAGGCAGCCCTACTTCAACAACTAACCCCGATAACGCCGGGCGCCTCCATCAACTTGAAAATCTTCAGGCTTAGTCCTCGATTCGATCCTTTTGGTCATTTGATGACAAAGGGGAGAAATCTGAGTTAGTCTTCGCCGGTTTATATTATGCATGCTTATTGTTACAACTCTCGCTCTTCCAAACTTTTATTGATCGAGTTGTAATCTTAAACCGATGGTGCCTTGATACTTTTGGTCGGTTCGATGCTTTTGATGCACCGAGCTCAAACTTTTGATGTGCTATTCGCATGCTTATTCCTTGTTAATATTATTCACGATGTCAATCTCATCAGCACCATATTTCATCATGCATTTCAAATTCTTCATATTATATATCAAATGCGTGTATGAATTACAAGATATAGGGGAGATCTCCATGATTCAATTCTTCAAATGTGCATTGCCTCAAAAGCAATTTCCTCACTATGCACATATTCGTGGGAGTTCTTCTATATCTTGCAATCAAATTCCTCAATATCAAGATTTACACTTCATATGTTTATCCTCGTTGAAAACTTAACCTATGTTGTCATCAATCACCAAAAGGGGAGATTGTAAGTGCATCTAGTGCCCTTAGTGATTTTGGTGTATTGAAGACTTATAGGTTAAGTAACTCGATGCATTTGTGAGTGTACACAGTCTATAAGTCTATGAGGAGTTTGATATTTACAGAGAAAGTCGATCCTTAAAAATGAAGTTCTTCGATCAAGACTTTGATATTCAAGACTTTCTCAAGACTTTGAAAGTGAAGAAATTGGTGTGACCTTGAAGACTTGATATTCATTCGAGGAATATGAAGCGTGAAGACTTTTTTTTTCAGAGTTTCATTTTCTTTCTTGAGTCATAGGAAACACCGTGATCAAGAAAGGGGTCGAGGAAATACTAAGGAAAAATTTCCATGTGATGCTCAACTCAAAATCCTACACCTACCAATCCTTCGAGTGAAGCCATTGAAATCTCATACAGCTCAGTCAATTTTCAAAGGATGAGACGCAAGTTCTTCCGGTCATCGATGACTTTGCTCGATCGAGGAGTTAGGAATTCGCCAGGCGAATTGCCTACACAAGGAGGAACATGATAGCCCCGAGGAATTTGAGAGTCAAATTTCCGATCACATGTGTCATACGGCTGTCCCAAAATATCTTATCCACCTAACGGTCATATCATTGAAGGGCATTTATGTCTTATCATGTCGGCTGCTCCCTAGGCTATAAATAGCTTCCTACAACAACCACTAGCTGGTTGGCTGCCCGAGAGAACTTGACACTTGTCATTTGAGAGCAACCCATCCTCCGAGGACTTTGAGCGAAAATCATCAAGTGAGGAAAATCCCAAACCAAACCCCCACAAACCCAAAGTGATTGAGCATCATCAAGAAATTGATCCTCGCGTGATCCGACGCTTGTTACCTTTGAAGACTGTGGCTTCTTCCGCATTTGTTAGGCGCCAAGGTCTAGAGCATCCAAGAGGAATTGTGGATCGCCGAGTGACCAAGTCTGTGAAGGTTTGAAGTCACCAAGACTTACCACGAGTGATTGGACGAGGCCTCGCGTGGTCTTAGTTCAAGGAGAATACGGTGAGGACCGGTGTCCTGAGTTGCGCTCGAGATCGGGTGTCCGGACTGTGTGTCTCGAAGTTTAAATATCACCGCCCAACCTGACGCATAACCGAGACAGTTAGCTTGGAACTGGTTTACCAAATCATTGTCTTCACCAACTAACTCGGTTCTATTTCCTCAACTCTTTCATTTCTCATTATCGTGTTGAATGTTGTTCATATCTGTGTTTGAAGACTTTGATCAAGACTTTCACAAATTCCTCGCCAATTTCTTCAAATTGCTTGTCTTCATCTTGTTATCCTGTGGTTTACGCTCAGACTTTGTTTTAGTCTTCATTTCATCATGCCGACTATGTGTGTATCCCGTTATGTTTACTCGAGTACATATTCCGCATAAGTAGTTTCTTCGCTAAGGAATTTCCTCACCAGCAAATTCCTCAAGAAGAATTCTTAAAATCGCCTATTCACCCCCTCTAGTCGATATAACTCACTTTCACTAGCCAAACTACTAGAAGCCGGATTCATCGTGAGACATCAAACCTTCTGACCGGCTAGCAAACCCGGTAATGGTACCAAAGAAGGACAACTCGCGCCTTATGTGTCGATTTTAAAGACTCCCAACAAGGCTCGCCTAAAGGATCCTTCCTCCCCTCACTCGTAATTAAATAATCGACAAGCTACCGCAGGCACGATTCATTGTGCTTCCTCGACGATACATCCGGCCACCATCAAATCAAGATGGCGGAGGTGACCAAGCCGCGAACGGCATTCATTACTCCATATGGACCATTCCCGCTTCAACACGATGCCCTTCGACTCAAAAACACCGCAATGCTTAACATATCAACAGATGATTCGTATACGTCCGCTACCCAGACGGCAAAACAAGAGAGGCATACGAGACGTAATGAGTCGCCAAAACCAAACACGCCGAGACTCTAGTAGACGATTTGAGGCTCACATTCGACAACCTCCGAGCAATGACATTGTCTGAACTGAAATGCTTTTCGCATCACCACGGAAAGCTCCGTGGCTTCATTGTATCCTAGAGGAATTGAAGCAACCCCAGCCAAGATCCGAGCTCACACAAAGCTAGATATTCCAAAAGACCTCAAACAAATACAAAATTGATCGGATGCATGGCGTCTCTGTCCGCTTATCTCCCGCTTGGGAGAAAAGGCATTGCCCTCTATCGCTTCTCCCTCAGACCAACACTTCGAGTGGACGGATGCGCCACCACCGACTCAAGAAATAAAAGCCATATTGGCAATAAATCCGTCCCGTCTCAGTGCCTAACCTCGCTTAACCAATGTTGTTATACATCGTGGCAACACATCAAGTTGTAAGCACGGTACTCGCCGTCGAACGAGAAATGTAAGGGCATAAATCTCTTCAAAACCAAAGTACTACGATCCATCGCCTTAACTCCCCGCAAGTCCCAAGCACCAAGCACTATCAAAACATAGCGCACGCGTGTTCATGGCATCCCTAAGTCCGACACTACTTTCAAGAGTGTTCGACATAACAAGGGCTCCAAGTGCCCCCTCAACGACATTATAAACAACTCGCGACGCGACGCAGTGATTGCAAATGGGCCATTGAGCTCTTACCATTCGATATAACTTATAAACCTCATGAGCTATAAAGTCGCAAGTCTTTACTGACTTTGTCGCTGAATGGATCAAGACTAACTCCCTAAAGAGTACGCGATACCCAATTGATTATGCATTTCGACGCTCCAAATGTTGGCACGGCTTGGGGTCAAGGTCAGATTGACGCCCCAACCGGGACACAATCCATTACGCATTTTAGATAATGTACACGGACTTCAACAATGCAGTCAACACGCAGGCCCTCCTACATGGCCTCCGGATGGCAATTCCATGGGCATTCAACGCCTAGAGGTGGCGGATTCAAACCTTGCAATATCCCAAGTAAATGGAGACTTTGACGCCAAGGATCCGAAAACGGCAGCCTATCGTAACGCTGTCCTTAAATGCCACCGTTCAAGGACTCAATTCCACCACGAGTTCGGATAATAACTCAAGCCGACATATTGGCACGATCGGGCGCTGAACGCGACGCTGTCCCTCCAAACATCTTCCCGAACGGCTTTCTTAAGCCATCCGATTATGGGAAGAGGAGTCCTAAATAACAACCCGAAGCAACCGCACCACCCAACACATGTAATTCATTCGACATAATCGCTACTTCAGCCGATGAAATAACACCTTCAGCCTACGAATAATGCCAAGAATCGCCCCATGGATAGAGCCATTCCTAGCCTACTTACTTAGGCAGAACTTCCAAGACCAAAATGAGGCTCACGATAGTTCGCGATCTAAAGCCTACAAGGTCCACGAGGGAGAACTCTATAAGAAAAGCACAACCGAGTCCTTCAAAGGTGTATCTCAAGAGGAAGGGCGAACCTTCTCGCTGAAATTATGCCGACTAGACGGACACCACGCCGCAGCTCGGCCCTTGTAGGTAAGGCCTCCAGACAGGATTTTATTGGCCATGGCCCGCGTATGCTCGTGACTTAGTCCAAAGATGCGTCAAGTTGTTAGCTCTTGCTAATCGTGAGCTATATGCCACCCACTTTCAAAACTATACCCATTACTCGCCGTCATGTCCTGGGGCTTGATATGGTTGGACCCTTAAAGGGGGAACCCACAAACAAAAGTACCTATTGGTCATGGTGGACAAATTCACCAAATGGATAGAGGCCAAGCCAGCTAAAACGGCAGAGTCGGGACCAGTGATAGACTTCATATCCGGTAATACACCGCTATATGTCGCCCCCATAGCATCATTACCGATAACGCATCAACTTCACGGCCGATTTCAGGTTAAATTATGTGCAAAAATATGGGCATTAAGCTCGATTACGCTTCGCCTATCATCCTCAAACCAACGGTCAAGTGGAACGAGCAAATGGTCTAATAATGAGCGCATCAAACCTGCATTAGTGCGGTCCGTTATGGAATCTAACACGACCGGGTAGAGGAGCTTGACCAGACTGGGGTCATGGACAACGCCCAACCGTATTACCAGATTCACACCATTTTTCATGGTATACACGCAGGCAGGCGCTTTTGCTCGACATCATTCATGACTCACCCCGAAAGCGCATGTACGAAGAAAGAGAAGCCGAGCTGGATCGCAGGACAGCTTGGACGATTGGAGGAAGAACGCGATGTCAAAGGTCTGCTCAAGATTCTATCGCCAGCAGGCTCGCAGATATCAAAGCGTAGAAGTACGGGCTAAACTTACAACGTGGCATAACTAGTTCTATGCCCCCACGGACAAGAAAAAAGGACAAACTCAAGCCCAAATGGAGGGTCCTTCATCATCAACTAAGTCCCGACCGCGGAGCATATTGGCTCAAGTGCATCGGACAACCGACCGAGCCGAACCCATGGAACGCGCGCGCCATTCGAAGATTTTACGCCTAGCGCCGGGTCTAAGAGTTCGCTTCTTCCTCCGCCCATGTTTTTACACTTCAGCTGTCTTTATTTCTCTTTTCTCTCACCTTTTTCATAAAAGCCCTTAGAGGCCTATTTACATTGTTCAGATCAAGACTGGCATGTGCTATCCGCGACTCATTATACCTGGGGCTTTACAGGCTTACTTATACGGCTTATGCCCAAAGACATGTGTCAAACTTCCACATGTACCTTTTATTCACCATTATATGCATTGATATGACTTAAGTTTTGGCCAAGCTCGGGTTGCCCTGCCTCGTGCTTACTCCCTACATTCCCGATTGTTCGGCTAGGAGGTAAAGGAGCACCTCTCGCGATTGTTACTACCGGTGAGCCGGATGTGTACCTCGACTCGGTGAAGCCGAAGCTAGCGCTTTTAAGGGAATATTCGCCGGTGACTTGAAAGATGATTTTTACCTATTTATTTATCTGCCCTTCAGATGTTTTCTCTCGCTTTTTCGTAGTCCGGACATGCACTTTAGGGCATGCCTCCTGTGAAAGGAACCCTTAACGGAACTATTCTCCCGAAGATGTTTCTTACTAACCATGTAATATAACATAACTAGTTGGGCACTTGTCTGATAAAGCACTAATGACCCCTACCGGTCTCCATGCATGCCCTGGTTTCTTCTTAACCGAGAAGGTATTCGACACACTTCTGACTCTAGGGTCCCGAGGTTGAAGCTTAAAAGGTCTCAAAAGACAAACGATCTACAATCCGCTAGAAGGCATTTTACATGTCATTTTAAATACATTGTCAAATCGACCGACCGATTCTTCTCAATCCTGCTTCAACAAGCTGTCTAATTTACATGCCATTGGGAATATTTAGCTGCCAACTCTACTTGGCCGCATAACTAAGCTCACAGGATCTCTTCCCATCGGGCCCCACAGTCCGAACCTCGCCATGTGGTTGGGATCCGCCTTCTGTACCGCTGCCTCACCATGGCCCAGCCTCCTGGCACCTTGGCGGCAGCCGATATCTTTCCATAAAGGAAGCACGCCGCCTCCCTCAAGCTGTTCAAGCTCTCCAAGGCCCTCGGTCGGGAGAGGACGCCATAAGGCCTCGGACGACACCACTCATCGCCTCGTCGAACACGCTCGAGCAGTTGCACCAGCTCGAAGTTGATCACCCGCTGAGACGGCATCTCTTCGCAGGCGCACTGTGAGCACACCCCATGCTGCATATATTTTGTTAACTGACTTCTCGCCGAACTCTTCTTTTCAAAGGAGTTCGCCAAGCACTTACTATAGATGCCCAACGGTTACCGATTCTCCTTCAAGGAGCCGATACCGCCCGAACACCTTTCATTCTTCTCCAAGCTAGGTGTGGCATCCTGAGTTTGTTCTTCCCCGCTGCACCTTCAGCAAGCACCTCTCGCTGCCTTCAGCTAGCGCAGAGTTGTTGCTTGTCCGGATCCAGTCCGCAACATCTGCAATATCATTGTCGACTTACGCCGCACGCCGCACACCGCTTATCTTTTGAAATAATGTGTTACCAGAGGGGTCTCAGGTTTCTCCTCGCGCAGCGAAAAGGCCTCAAGTTGGGCCTTGCACTCTTGTAGCCCCCGACAATTGGGTATTCTTCTCTCAGAAGATCCTCAAGATATCAAATGATCCTTAAATCCGCCACTCTAACTACTTTAAGTCTCAGGGCTACCGCATATACAACTATTAAAATCTCTACCAGATGTCTTTTTACATATTGCTCCATGGCTCGGGTCAAACCATCTTGAGCAGTAGCAGAGGTGCTGCCTCCAAGCTAAAGGCATTCAACGCCTCAGGAGAAGCACGCATCACTTAAAACCTGTCCGGCGGCCGCCTATGGTTCATGGCGCCTCCACCTCGCACTGTGGCGACAATTGGCGGGCATCCTCCGTTGAGGAGTATCCGCCTGGGCGCTTTGCGCCTCCCTCCGCACCAGTGTGTTGGAGCCCGCCGGCAGAGGCTTGGCTGGCAACCTCCCCCACGTACCGACGAGCACACTTTCTCCTCGCAGTTGATGAGCATTCAAACACCTCCTAGAACTCGTCCTAAATGATGGTCGCGAGCTATAATTGCAATGTGATGTTTCGATTCAAGACCGCACTTCTTCCGCTCAAGGGGCCGGATCGACCTTGTTGGTCACCGCGGGTTTGGCTTCCGCTTTGAAGGTACTTTCATGCAGACACCATTGTATAAGGTGGTCAAATGCTAAGGAGGAAATAATGGTGTCAGACTTCGTCACAATCACCGGGAGCCGGAGATAGATGCAGTAGTCACCGTGATGGCTTACTAGAGCATTGTCCATGCTGAGTTGGTGGAACACCCCCGCCGATTAGCTCCACCTTTATGTCCGGATCCTCTTCGGAGGCCGGATCGAGGATCTTCCCCGATCCTGGGTTGTGGAGCCCGACTATGTATGCCTTCCACATCCCGACGCAGAGCTCCCGCTTAAAATGTAAAGTAAGGTACTTAACTTTGAAAGCATGGGTCGGATAAACAAAATGTCCGCTACCCAAATACTCGAGGGTTATTCATGGAGAACCCATTCAATGGGCTTGTCTCGAGGAAGTCCTTCTTCTCCCCTTGTACAGCCGACAGAATCTTCACCAGATCTTCGCCGATTCAACCTTGTGGCCATGACGGGTGGCATCATTTCCCGCTGAAATCCCACATGGGGTGGCCTCAGAACAGCCGCTGCACCCCGTGATTATGCACGCTGGCCATGACTCCAATCATGGTCAATCCGAATGGGCCAAGAACCTTATCCGCCCATCAAATAATGGACGCCTTGTCTTCTCCAGCTTGAGCTCAAGGGCGCCAACTTAGGCGTTGCAGAGGAGCCTTGCTGAACTCCGGAGGCCGATCCAACTGGGTCCGGCAAAGGAGCCGCCTTCTATGTAAACCATTCCAAGGCCGCTTTCTGACGCTTTGGGGTTCCGATGGATATCCGTCCCAACGATGCGCCATATTTCCGCACGCACCACTTGATATATCGACTCGTGGAGAGCGGGTACGAGGCAGAATAGCCTCTTCCACAACAAGCAAAAATGGGGCTCGATGCCCAGTGAATAGCTCAGAAAGAGCTACTAAACCCGCTGATATGCATAATAGAGGCGCGTGAGGTGATGGAGCCGAGTCCGTGAGAACTCCGTAAGCCCATGGAGGAACGGATGTACAGGAAATCCAAGCCCCTTATTAGATAGGGGACGGAACACCCGCCTCTCTTTAGAGGGACTAGGTGGCTCTCCGCTGCTTCCCACCTTTGTAGGTGGCCAGCCCACCGAATCGACCATAAAGGTCAAGGAAGATATCCTCCGCTTGAAGCTTCACCAGCTCACAGCGGAATTGAGCATCTCCTCCAATCTCCCGGCATAGGGCTGGGAGAGCGAGAAGAGGAGCCACCGACGTCCATGATGGAATGGGTTTTCGGTCGTAAGGCCCGACTCAGTACTGCGAAGGAGGATGGTGGATTTGGATCTGGATTCTTATCTCTTATAGATGATTACTTGCGCAAATAGGGGGTAAAACATAAAGATACTCTGCGCCAGATTCGTATGCGACGGTGGAAGAAGGCCATTACGTGGAAGCCAAGGAGCGCTAACATTTATAAGGAAACCAGACACTATCCGCAAGCACATGAGTTTGAAGGAGAACCCGCCTTGCAACGCCAAGACTATATATACCGGACTCGCCGCCATTGAAGCCCGGTTCGGGGCTACCGAGGAGTCCCGGACTAGGGGTGTCTCGATAGCCGACTATCATCATCGGCCGGACTCCAAGACTATGAAGATACAAGGTTGAAGACTTCGCCCCGTGTCCGGATGGGACTTTCCTTGGCGTGGAAGGCAAGCTTACGCGACAGACATGTAGATCTCCCACCATTGTAACCGACTGTAACTCCTAGCCCCTCCGTGTCTATATAAACCGGAGGGTTTTAGTCCGAGGATCTAACAACCATTACAACAATCATACCATAGGCTAGCTTCTAGGGTTTAGCCTCCTTGATCTCGTGGTAGATCCACTCTTGTACTACCCATATCATCAATATTAATCAAGCAGAGTAGGGTTTACCTCCATCGAGAGGGCCCTAACTGGTAAAACATCGCGTCTTGTCTCCCCGCTACTATCCGCTTAGACGCACAGTCCGGGACCCTTACCGAGATCCGCCGGTTTTGACACCGACACCAGACATTAATAAGTCCTCATGACCCGCTTATGCGGAGAGATAGCTGGCCGGCAAGATGCGCATCAACACCCAAGTACATCCGTCGTGGATGGAAACGGAAACCGCTAGCAGCAAGGACCAAAGGTTTAATTAAGGAAACAGCCCGAGGAGCACACAAGCATCAACGCTGATTCAAAAGCCTCGGCAGAATCATAAAAATCTGCCCCTTAAGGATAATAGGGACGAGCTATCTAACTTAAACAAAATCTTGGACAAGATATGCCAAATCCACAAGATTACTCGAAGCCCGCAAACCATACCCACAGAGATTGTTGGGTCTTCAAGCAGTCCCGCAAACTCAACGCTGAGCACAAGGCTCACACCAAGCGAGGACGATGACTTAACCCCACAAGCAGAAAGCACCGAAAACAAAAGAATTTCCCACAAGAAGTCAAGATGTTAACTCACTTACATGACAAAGGAAAATAGAGAGGCGCCTATAGAGGCACGCCGGCCATAACGGCCTATCCCAAAGGAACTCCCGCCATCGGGTTGTTAAAACCAATCACCTTCACCATCAGATTACTCTAGAAGTATCCGAATGCGTGATGGACTGCTTTGATATTAGATCCGATAATCGATGGACTCCAATTTACACAACTCCTAATGGACGGCGGCAGGATCTAAACTCGCTATATCAGACACAATCCGCAAAATGGGGATAGACCCAACCAAAAGTAGCCATAGCAACACTTCTTTCAAGGGGTAATGCCAGCCCATATGCCCATTGTACGGGCTCTCATCGCTAGAAGTTGTGTTCGCTCACCCGACAACTTCCGCCAAAAGTTAACCTTCCACCTCGCCCCATTTACAAGTGGCTATCAAGCACTATCGATGCGTTACCGCTTTAACGCAATACCGCATTATGCATCCCTTACACTTAAAATGCCCGTCCGCGAGGCATCATCTCCTTAAAGGGAAATATCGAGTGTTCTCGAGCTGCAAGATCGATGTGGATCGCCTTTGACAGCCACACACTAAACCGCTTCACTAATCAAATCACCTAAATAAATGTTACATACCTTGACACGTGTTAGACGAGTCCGCGTGAAACATACAGGGCTTATCGCCGATACCTCGCACAAGGCTCCGCATGTACAACAAGAGACATTAAAGCTCGATTTTATTCATTTTTTGAATTGTACTTTGTTTATTTAGTATAACGATATTGTCGCATCTTTTCAACTAAGTTCTCTTTACAGATGAACACTGCATACACCTGGCCCGTGATACCGCACAATGGAGACACAGCGCAGACGCAAGAGGGACCTGCTGTAAGGATTCTTTTCAGATTAAGACCTCGTGATAAACCTTTTTTTACTGCTCTCTTGTTGATACACATCCTCGGTTTCTTGCTCTAACCGAGGAGGAGGTCATGCTTGGCATGGGCCACGCCGATTTTATGCGTACCGACACCAGGCTTCTACCAAGGGCGTTGTTCGCCTGCTTTCATAAAGACCGAATACCTTAGGGAGTGTTCGCGCCTCGAGTTAGGCCTTATATGCATCAAGACCGAATCATGTCTTTGGTCAAATGTTGGGTTTGCCCGGCCTCGTTTTTTCTGCCTTTACGCTCCGCCTCTATCGCTAACACGCAAGACCAGAGAACTACTGTGATTGTGCCCGGCTCATCCAAAGAGCACCTCAAGAGAGAAAGTCAAAATCGATCACTATGATATAGCGGAGATCGGTCAACCACTGAAAGACCCGCCCGAATCTATAGGATTCTCCGCATCGACGAAGGGGCTCTTGTCAGCACATACGCTACCTTTAATTCGTAAGTAAGCTGGCCCCTAGGGCTATATAGTAGCCCCACTCTCAAACTCCTATGGCTAAGTGAAAGTGATAAAGCATTATAGTACGTTCATTTAGTTTGCTACTACCACCTCCTTTATAGGACCAAGATGTTGATCAAGTGTGAAAATGCGCTTTTGTAAACACTCCGCATTATATGCGTATACCAAACCAAGACCCACATCTTCAAAGTTATATACACATATACATTAACGGCCGCACAGAGGAATTTTAATTTTGAAGGCACAAGTATAAAAAGCTTTATATCTCATCAAACATTGTTTCACAATAATATGTTATTCAAACATAATATCCTTCGAGCATCGCGCGCTCTATTAAACGAAGCCGCAGAACTCCCGAAAATAGTGCTCGATGTACTCACTTTCATTCAATCTTGGGATGCAACATCGTGGCCTTCATCTCCCGCCCAAGATGTCTTGACACGGGCAAGAGCCATCCGCAGCACCTCTATGCATGCCGACCTCCTCATTGCATTGATATGCTGCACCGCACCAAGGAACCGCTGCACCAAGCCAAAATAACTTTTCGCTCGAGCTCTTCGCCACGTAAGACTCAATGACATCCTTCATGGTAAGTCCGGATAACCTATTCAGCTTTACCATTCGCCAAGCGATCGGTTAACGGAAGTGGGCGCCTCGATTACGGAATCATGCAATTAAAAACCTTTTTCCATTTCGGTGATCCTTTTGATCTTCGGAAATTCGGCTGCGTGTCCATGCAGACTTGCCGCCAAGTCCAGATAAGCATCCTCCAGCATTCCATAGCCTCGGTCCAATCGAGCATATTTAGGATCCATGAATTTCTCTCGCAGTACAAAGGGCTTTCTACCGCTGATATCTCCTACCGGGACGTAGCTCCTCCTTCATAGCTCTCATCGCAGAGCGAGCATCCTTGGCCTCGTAGTGGCCTTCTTCAGTCCTCTTGTACCGCCGGCTTCTTTTTTTCAAGAAGTTTGGCAAAGTGGTCGGCAGCATTCTTCAACTTCACCATTTATCTCGCCATTTCATTCTTGTCACAAGTGACTGCTCGCCTGTTCAGCCAAATTTCAACACCTTCAAGGCAGCCGACCAGACTTTCTTCGCCTCGCCTCCTAGTTTCGGCGAGCTCGCCGCCAAGGTTTTTCCATGGTAGCGCACCATCCGTGATCAAGCATATATATTGTAAGGCACGGACATCAAGCTCCTTACCAGTGTCCGCGGAGAAATTGCATACCTTGTGACTCATCAAGTCGCCATCGACAAGCGATGTCGCATCCGCCACGCCAAGTCCGCTTAGTCCAAGAATTCATCAAATTCGCTAGCCATCGGACCTTCGCCACCTACATAGGATGGGCGATATATTATACTGGATTATGATCATCGGCAGACCGTCATTTTTTGACAACACAATCGAGCCTCAGGGCTACTATCTACATGTATGCGATTTTATATGCGGAACTGTCAAGGTACATCATTTTATGCGCACTTCAAAACCTCACAAGAACTCGACGTGCCGGCAATCTCGCTTCGCGGACAAAATCCTTTCAATCACCAGCATCCATTAACGCACGGTGATCTTTCGAGATAGACGCTTACTCCAAAGGTATCATTCACTTCCTCCAACTGTGACACTGTGTGGTGCCGACTAGTCCGGCGCCTTTTTTCAAGGCCGGACAAGCGGAGGGCTTTGGGGGGCATACGATTGTCTTCCGCCTCGCCGAACTCGGAGAAACCTCCGCTGATTTAATACCTTAGGGTCGCCTACCAAGAAGACGGTATGGGTGGGCATGCGTTGCCTCTATCATCTCCGGACGAAGATCCTCAAGATGAGCTTTGCTGAGAAGGGCCGAGATCCGAACTACAAGGTAAAATTCTAAGTATCTTCATCGAAATAAGGCAGGGATATCCTTTATTTTAACTCCCTTTTTACTTACTAGCTCGGTGGAGGGCTGATCCCTGAAGGCACGATGCGTCGAGGCATCTCTCTAAGACAGACCTCTCGACGTAAGATTTCTTCCCCGCATTGAGACTATGGTCTCGGGTCTTCGAGAGGCGGTCCTCTTTCTTCCTTGGATGGAGGGATTCTCGATCCTCCTTTCCTCGACAACCCTCCTTCACTTGAGGCGGTAGCTTCCTTTGTTCCCCTTCACCTTCTTCCGAAGGCGAACCTCCCAAGATCCGGGTTAATATGGGATCCGCATGGTCTCGTGAAGGGGGGCCGACACCCGATTAACTTTGCTTTCGCTATCCACTCCTGCTCAAGGGACAGCTCTTTGAGGGCAAATTCATGATGAATATGGGATAGTGTGTCCGGCATGTGGCTACTTACTTGAGTATCCCAAGGACAGAGCCTCCTGACTCAAGGTCTGCTGGGTCAAGTCCTAACATACCGCCAGGATCCAAGAAAAGCTTATATATCTCCAATGGACGCATGTTTCATAAAATGTTGGAGAGCTCGTGGTCCCTCCGGGTTAAATTCCCACAGCGTGAGGGGGGGCGATGCAGGTGTATGGGTGCAACCTAATCAAGATGACTCGGCTACCACGACCAGAGGATGATCTCTCTAGGAGGTCTTGAATGCAATTTTGCAACAAGGGCACGCCCCTGACGGCCCCAACCAAGTCCTTTATCGACCCATGACGCCAACCGCGCAAGGAAGACCTCGAGCGAAGGTGGCGACACCCATTTGGTGCCCCTCGAGCTGTGATATAAAACCATTCTTGTTTCCATAGGCCTAGCCCTTCTGAAAGAGCTCCTGCCATGTGAGCATCCGTGATTCCGCCATAATAGCTCCCTCCGCATCTCGCCTGGCTGCCTCGATCATCTTCTACCCACTCAAGGTCTTGAGCCACAACCGGCGTGTGAGGGGTAATGCGGAGGAAGGCTTCACATAATACAATGAACGACGAGATGCGAGGATGGACCAGAGCCAAGTCGCGGAAATTCCAACCCATAATAAAACATGAGCCCCTCACGAAGGGGTCCGCGGGAAGCCTAGCCTCTGGCGAAGTGAGACGCGAACACTATGCTTTCGCCAAAGCTTGGGAGTGGGGAATAACTCGCCTCTGGGTAGGCAGCCTATGCGTAAATTTCGCTTTGCTAGATACCGCATCTCTTAGCTTTAGCACGCCTTTCTTCCGTAATGGAGGAAGGCATCCACCGCCTTGCAGTGTCGGAGCCGACATCATCGAAGGTCCGGCGCCTAACTGGAGCTTTGGGTGTTGGAACTCAAGGCTAGGGGCGGATTTGATTGGGAGAAGGGAGGAGCCTGGTCTCTTTATAAAGAGGTTGAATACCAAGAGCCTCCCCGTGACCGCTCGGGACTCGCTCGATAGAGGAGACGCTAACGGGCACGTTGGGTTACCCACGCCAGATTGATGAGAACTCTGCATAAGGGACAAGGTCTCTCGGCAAGACGTAATTCAAGGAAACCGCCGATAACGCTACCGAGGTGAAACAAAGAAAAACGATTCAATAAAGGCTTGGCCGCGGTGTCGTGTCACGCCACGGAATACGCCACAGATTGAATTTGTGTAATTATTATTCCCCCTACGCTGGTATGTGGAACTTATTTTGGCAGAGAGCTAGACACTATCCTTGTGTTCAAAATCTTCTATGAAGTATTCGGAGGAGGAACCCGCCTTGCAATGTCGAAGACAATATGCTACCGGACTGTCAGCCATTGAAGCCTTGTTCAGGGCCACCGAGGGAGTCCTCGATTAGGGGTGTCCCATTATTTGACTATAGCCTTTTGGCCGGACTCCGGACTATGAAGATGCAAGATTGAAGACTTGGCCTGCGGTCCGTAGATGGGACTCTTTCTTGGCGTGGAAGGCAAGCTTTACGCATACGGATATGTAAATCTCCTACCATTGTAACCGATGTAGTAACCCTAACCCTCTTCGTAAGGCCTATATAAACTGGAGGGTTTTAGTCCCAGAGGACTTAACAACAATCATACCACTGTGCTAGCTTCTAGGTTTAGGCCTCTCCCCGAGCTCTCGTAGTATCTACTCTGTATCACCCACATCATCAATATCAATCAAGCAGGAGTAGGGTTTTACTCTCCATCGAGAGGTCCCAACTCGGGTAAAAACATCGCCCCTTGTCTCCTCGCTACCATCCGCTTAGACGCACACTCAGGACCCCCTACTCCGAGATCCGCCGGTTTTGACAATTGGTTATTGAGCATGAACATTATATCTGGATCTTGTTTGATGCTAGACGGTTATTCATTTAAATAAGAGAATAATTGTTGTTCTATTTATATGAGTAATATCTTTATGGTCAT
>JAHHZJ010004606.1:0-14497 GCA_021437245.1 Aegilops speltoides | reverse complement strand
ACCTTCTCACCGGGCTTAATCCGTCAATCATGTTAGCAATTCCCATTTGAATGAATATGGCAAATGAATGTCAAAACAACATTCCTTAACGGTTTTCTTAAGGAAGAATTGTATATGATGCAGCCGGAAGGTTTTGTCGATCCTAAGAATGCTAACAAGGTATGCAAGCTCCAAAGGCCCATCTATGGGCTGGTGCAAGCATCTCGAGTTGGAACATTCGCTTTAATGAAATGATCAAAGGTTAGTTTATGCAGCACTTATGGAGAAGCCTCGTTTACAAGAAAGTGAGTGGGAGCTCGAAAGCATTTTCATATTATATGGGATGACATATTTGATGGGAAATGATATAGCACTCTTGAGAGCATAAAGGCCTACTTGAATAAGTGTTTTTCAATGAAGGACCTTGGAGAAGTTGTTATATTTAGGCATCAAGATCTATAGAGATAGATCGAGACGCCCATAGGTCTTTCACAAAGCATACCTTGATAAGATATTGAAGAAGTTCAATATGGATCACCAAGAAGGGTTCTTGCCTGTGTTGCAAGGTGAATTGAGCTCGCCAATGTCCCACCACGAGAAGATAGAGAAAAGATGAGTGTCGCCCCTATGCCTCGCCATAGGGTCTATCATGTATGCCATTCGGTACCGACCTGATGAAACCTTGCCGTAAGTTTGGTAGGAAGGTACCAAAGTAATCCGGCATGGAACACTAGACAGGGTCAAGAATATCCGGCACCGAAAAGGACTAAGGACATGTTTCTCTTATGGAGGTGACGAAGAGCTCTTCAGAAAGGGTTGCCGACGCTAGCTTCACACGATCCGATGACTCTAAGTCACAAACCAATACATGTATATTTTGAATGGTGGGCAAGAATCAGATTGCAAGCAAAGCATCGTGGGATCTACATGGAAGCGGAGTACATGGCAGCCTTGGGGCAGCACATGAAGCAATCTGGATGAAGGAGTTCATTACCGACCTAGGAGTTATTCCCAATGTGTCGGGCGATGACTCTCTTCGGACAACACCGAGCCATTGCCTTGCCAAGGAGCCCGGTTTCACAAGAAGACCAGCACATCAAGCATCGCTTCAACTCCATTCGTGAAAATGTTCAAGATGGAGACATAGATATTTGCAAAGTGCATAGGATCCGAATGTCGCAGATCCGCTGACTAAACCTCTTCCTGAAAGCAAAACATGATCAACACCGTAACTCTATGGGTGTTCCATTCATCACAATGTAACTAGATTGTGACTCTAAAGTGGGAGATCTGGAAATATGCCCTAGAGGCAATAATAAAATGGTTATTATTATTTTCCTTGTTCATGATAATTGTCTATTGTTCATGCTATAATTGTGTTATCCGGAAATCATAATACATGTGTGAATACATAGACCACAATATGTCCCTAGTGAGCCTCTAGTTAACTAGCTCATTGATCAATGGATGGTTACAGTTCTCGACCATGAAATTGGATGTCATTGATAACGGGATCACATCATTGGGAGAATGATTGATGGACAAGACCAAATCCTAAGCATAGCACAAGATCGGTAGTTCGCCGCTAGAGCTTTTCTAATGTCAAGTATCATTTCCTTAGACCATGAGATCGTGAACTCCGGATACCGTAGGAGTGCTTTGGGTATACCAAACGCCACAACGAATCGGGTGGCTATAAAGGTACACCAGTATCTCCGAAAGTGTCTGGGTTGGACAAATCGAGATGATTTGTCATCCGTATGACGGAGAGGTATCTTGGCCCACTGTAATGCATCATCATAATGAGCTCAATTGTGACCAAGTGGTTGGTCACGGATCATGCATTACTGCGAGTAAAGTGACTTGCGGTAACGAGATTGAACGAGGTATTGGTTACCGACGATCGAATCTCGCAAGTAACGCACGATTGACAAAGGGAATTGTATACGGATTACTTGAATCCTCGACATCGTGGTTCATCCGATGAGATCATCGAGGAGCATTGGGAGCCAAATGGGTATCCAGATCCCCGTTTTATTGCCGAGAGTCGCCCGGTCATGTTCGGGTTCCCGAACCCGTAGGGTCCACACTTAAGGTTGATCTCATCGATGAACCACGATGTCGAGGATTCAAGTAATCCCGTATACAACCCTTTGTCAATCGGTACGCATTTGCCCGAGATTCGATCGCCGGTAACCCAATACCTCGCTCAATCTGCACGCAAGTCACTTTACTCGCACGAATGATGATACCGTGACCAACCACTTGGTCACACATTGAGCTCATTATGATGATGCATTACCGAAAGGGGCCCAGAGATACCTCTCCCCATACCGGAGTGACAAATCCCAGCCTCGATTTGTGCCAACCCAAAGAACTTTCGGAGATACCGAGTGTACCTTTATAGCCACCCGCTTACGCTTGGACGCTTTATACCCAAAGCACTCCTACGGTATCCGGAGTTGCACGATCTCATGGTCTAAGGAAATGATATTTGACATTAGAAAAGCTCTAGGTGCTTAACTACACGATCTTGTGCTATGCTTAGGATTTGTCTTGTCCATCACATCATTCTCCCAATGATGTGATCCCGTTATCAATGACATCCAATTTCATGGTCGGAAACTCAAACCATCCATTGATCAATGAGCTAGTTAACTAGAGGCTCACTAGGGACATATTGTGGTCTATGTATTCACAATGTATTATGATTTTGGATAACACAATTATAGCATGAACAATAGACAATTATCATGAACAAGGAAATATAATAATAACCATTTTATTATTGCCTCTAGGCATATTTCCAAAGCCTCCCACTTGCACTAGAGTCAACAATCTAGTTACATTGTGATGAATGGAACACCCATAGAGTTCGTTTGATCATGTTTTGCTCGGAAGAGAAGTTTAGTCAACGGATTCATGACATTCAGATCCGTATGCACTTTGAAATATCTATGTCTCCATCTTGAACATTTTCAAATGGAGTTGAAGCTTGTTGTGTGCCCGGTCTTCTTGTGAAACCCGGGCTCCTTGGCAAGGGCAATGGCTCCAAGGTTGTCAACAAGAGAGTCATCGGCCCCCCAACATTGGGAATAACTCCTAGGTCGGTAATGAACTCCTTCATCCAGATTGCTTCATGTGCTGCCCCCATGTACTTTCACATGTAGATCCCACCACGATGCTTTGCTTGCAATCGCATTACCTTCCCCCACCATTCAAAAATATACATGTATTCGGTTTGTGACTTAGAGTCATTCGTCCGGTTAAAGGGCCGACGAACCCTTTACTTAAGAGCTCTTCGTCACCTCCATAAACGAGAAACATGTCCTTAGTCCTTTTCAACTTCAGATATTCTTGACCGCTGTCTAGTGTTCCATGCCGGATTACTTTGGTACCTTCCTACCAAACTTACGGCAAGGTTTACATCAGGTCTGGTACACAAGATGGCATACATGATAGACCCTATGGCCGAGGCATAGGGGACGACACTCATCTTTTCTCTATCTTCTCAGGGTCGGACATTGGCCGAGCTCACTCGCCTTGCAACACGTGCAAGAACCCCTTCTTGACTGATCCATATTGAACTTCTTCAATATCTTATCAAGGTATGTGTTTGTGAAAGACCTATGAGGCGCCTCGATCTATCTCTATAGATCTTGATGCCTAATATGTAAGCAGCTTCCCAAGGTCCTTCATTGAAAAACACTTATTCAAGTAGGCCTTTATGCTCTAAGAGTGCTATATCATTTCCCATCAACAAGATGTCATCCACATATAATATGAGAAATGCTACAGAGCTCCCACTCACTTTCTTGTAAACGCAGGCTTCCCATAAGTCTGATAAACCCAAACGCTTTGATCATTTCATTAAAGCGAATGTTCCAACTCCGAGATGCTTGCACCAGCCCATAGATGGAGCGCTGGAGCTTGCATACCTTGTTAGCATTCTTAGGATCGACAAAACCTTCCGCTGCATCATATACAATTCTTCCTTAAGAAAACCGTTATGAATGTTGTTTTGACATTCATTTGCCATATCTCATAATCGAGAATGCCAATTGCTAACATGATTCAGACGATTTAAGCTTCGCCACGAGTGAGAAGGTCTCATCGAGTCAACCCCTTGAACTTGTCGATAACCCTTAGCGACAAGTCGAGCTTTATAGATGGTAACATTACCATCCGCCTCCCCTTCTTCTTAAAGATCCATTTATTTTCTATCGCCCCAATCATCGGCAAGTCCCAAAGTCCATACTTTGTTTTCATACATGGATCCTATTCGGATTGCATGGCTTCAAGCCATTTGTTGGAATCTGGGACCGCCATCGCTTCTTCATAGTTCAAGGTTCACCGTTGTCAACAACATGATTTCTAGGAAGGTTGCCACACCATTCGGTGTGGAACGGTCCTTGTGGACCCAAGGTTCAAGAGCAACTTGATCCAAGTACCTTGATCATCATCATTATCTTCCTCTAGTGGGCAGCACCACAGAACATCTTCCCGAGCCGCCATTTTCGGTTCAAGAGGCAATATTCATCAAGTTCGCTTTCCTCCCACTCACTTCTCTCGAGAGAAACTCTTTGTCCGAAAGGACCCGTTTGGCAACAAAGATCTTGCCTTCGGATCTGAGGTAGAAGGTATACCCAATGGCCCTTTAGGGTATCCTATGAAGACGATTTTTCCGACTTGGGTTCGAGCTTTTCAGTTGAAGTTTTGACATAAGCATCGTGATCCCCAAACTTTTTAGAAATGACCTTAGGTTTCTTCCCAAACCATAATTCATACGGTGTCGCCTCAACGGATATAGACGCCGCCCTATTTAAAGTGAATGTAGCTGTCTCTAGAACGATCCCCAAAATGATAGCAAGAAATCGGTGAGTGACATCATAGATCGCCACCATATCCAATAGAGTGCGACAACATTCGACACACCGTTACGCCTGAGGTGTTCCAGGGCATGAGTTGTGAAACGATTCCACATTTCCTTAAGTGCGACTCAAATTCGGACTTAAATATTCTCCCCACGATCCGATCGTAAGAACTTTATCTTTCGGTCACCTGATTCTCTACCTCACCTGAAATTCCTTGAACTTTTCAAAGGTCTTAGACTTGTGTTTCATCAAGTAGACATACCCATATCTACTTAAGTCGCCGCGAGAGTGAGAACATAACGATAGCCTCCGAACCTCAACGCCATTGGACCGATACATCCAGATGTATGATTTCCAATTGTTGGTTGCTCGCCCATTGTTCCGAGAACGGAGTCTTGGTCATTTTGCCCGTGAGGCATGGTTCGGATGTGTCAAATGATTCATAATAAGAGACTCCAAAAGTCCATCAAGATGGAGCTTTTCATGCTTGAACCAATGTGACCAAGGCGCAAGGCCACAAGTATGTGGGACTATCATTATCAACCTTACGCCTTTTGGTATTCACACTATGAATATGTGTAACATCATGTTCGAGATTCATTAAGAATAAACCATCGAACCGGGCATGACCATAAAACATATCTCTCATATAAATAGAACAACCATTATTCTCGGATTTAAATGATCCGATACAATGTTCATGCTCAAAGCTGGCACTAAATAAAAATTATTGAGGTTTAAAACTAATCCCGAGGTAAATGTAGAGGTAGCGGTCGACGGTGATCACATCGATTTTGGAACCATTCCCACATGCATCGTCACCTCGCCCTTCACCAGTTCCTTATTCCGAGCTTCCTGTTTTGAGTTACAAATATGAGCAACCGCACCGATATCAAATACCCGGAGCTACTACTTAATTAAGGTACACATCAATTACATGTATATCACATATACCTTTGGTGTTGCCAGCCTTCTTGTCCGCTATACTTGGGGAAGTTCCGCCTAATGTCCGCTTCCTTGCAATAAAGGCCCACCCTGTGTTTGAGTCCATGTTTGCCTTCTTCCCCAAATGGCTTATTTCGCTGCAATTCCCTTGCCGCCCTTCTTACCCTTGCCTTTCTTGAAACTAGTGGTTTTATTGACCATCAACACTTGATGTTCCTTTTGATCTCCACCTCCGCTGATTTCAGCATTGAATATACCCCGGAATGGTTTTCACCATCCCCCATATTGAAATTCATCACAAAGCTCTTGTAGCTAGGTGGGAGCGACTTGAGGATTCTGCCGACCATCAAGGCCATCCGGAGATTAACTCCCGCTTGAGATAAGCTTGTGCAACCCGGACATTTTGAGTATGTGTCACGACAGAATCCATTTCCTCCGCTCTTACAACCAGAACTTGTTGGAGACTTCATATTCTCGACCCGCATGAGCTTGGAAAACCATTTTCAGCTCTTGGAACATCTCATATGCTTCAGGCTGCTCAAAACGCTTTTGGAGCCCCGGTTCTAAGTCAAAGCATGCCGTGACCGAACCAGGGAGTAATCATCACTACGCGATCGCCAAAGCGCTCATAACGCCTTGAGTTGCTGGAAAACGGGTGCTTCATCTAGCAGGCATCTAGGACATATGCTTTCTTGGCAGCTATGAGGATGATCTCAAGTTTCGACCCATCCAGATAGTTGCTGCCATCGCCTTTCAGCTTGGTTTTCTAGGAATGCTGAAGTTGAGGGAAACATTAGCGGGCCATTTGATCTACAAGACATATTGCAAAGATTTTAGACTAAGTTCATGATAATTAAGTTCATCTAATCAAATTATATAATGAACTCCCACTCAGATAGACATCCTCTAGTCATCTAAGTGATCCATGATCCGAGTCAACTAGGCCGTGTCCGATCATCACGTGAGACGGACTAGTCATCATCGGTGAACATCTTCATGTTGATCGTATCTTCTACACGACTCATGTTCAACCTTTCGCGTCTCTTGTGTTCCGAGGCCATGTTTGTACATGCTAGGCTCGCAAGTCAACCTAAGTGTTTTTGCATGTAAATCTGTCTTACACCCATTGTATGTGAACGTTAGAATCTATCACACCCGATCATCACGTGGTGCTTCAAACAACGAACTTTCGCAATGGCGACAGCTTAGGGGAACACTTTCTTGAAATTATTATGAGGATCATCTTATTTACTACCATCATTCTAAGCAAATAAGATGCAAAAACATGATAAACATCACATGCAATCAAATAGTAACATGATATGGCCAATATCATTTTGCTCCTTTGATCTCCATCTTCGGGCGCCATGATCGCCATCGCACCGCATGACACCATGATCTACATCATCATGATCTCCATCAACGGTTTCATGAAGTTGTCACGCTAACGATTACTTCTACTTCTATGGCTAACGGTTTAGCAATAAAGTAAAGTAAATTACATGGCGCTATTCAATGACACGCAGGTCATTCAAAATAAAGACAACTCCTATGGCTTCTGCCGTTGTCATACTCATCGACATGCAAGTCGTGATTCCTATTACAAGAACATGATCAATCTCATACATCACATACATTTCATTCATCACATCCTTGGCCATATCACATCACAGCATATGTTGCAAAACAAGTTAGACGCCCTCTAATTGTTGTTGCATGTTTTACGGCTGCTATAGGTTTCTAGCAAGAACGCTTTCTTACCTACACCAAAACCACAACGTGATATGCCAATTTATATTTACCCTTCATAAGGACCCTTTTCATCAAACCGATCCGACTAAAGTGGAGAGACATGTTGGGGAACGAGTAATTTCAAAAAATCCTACGCACATGCAAGACCATGGTGATGGCATAGCAACGAGGGGAGAGGTTGTCCACGCACTTGAGACCGAAGCGAAGCGCTATGACAACGCTGTTGATGTAGTCGACGCCTCACGATCCGACCGATCCAAACACCGAACGACGCACCTCCGAAGTTCAGCACACGCTCAGCTCAATGATGATCCCCGGCCCGATCCAGAAAGCGCCGGGATGAGTTCCACAAGACGACAAGCGCAGGATGATGATGATGCTCACCGCGCAGGCTTTGCCTAAACTTCAGATGATATGACCGAGGTGGAATATGGTGGAGGGGCACCGCACACGCTAAGGAACGATCCGTAGATCAACTTGTGTGTCTCTAGGGTGCCCCCTGCCCTCGAGTATAAAGGACCAAGGGGAGGCCGGCGACCTAGGGGCGCAAGGAGGGTGGAGTCCTCCTTCTAGTGGGAGGACTCCTTCCTAGTCCCACTAGGAAGGAGGAAGGGGAAGGAAAGAGAGGGAGAGGGAGAGGAGAGGGAAGGGCCCGCCTCCCCTAGTCCAATTCACCTCATGGGGCCACCTCCGGCTGCTGCCCTCTTCTTCCTCAGCCCACTAAGGCCCAATACTTCCTCGGGGTTCCGTAACCTCCCAGTCTTTTCTCCAAATCACCCGAACACTTCCTGTCCGAATATAGTCGTCCAATATATCAATCTTTATGTCTCGACCATTTCGAGACTCTCGTCATGTCCGTGATCACATCCGGACTCAAAAACTTCGACATCAAAACTTGTAAACTCATAATAAACCGCATCGAACGTTGTTGCAGGACCCACGGTTCGAGAACTATGTAGACATGACCTAGAACTATTCTCGTCAATAACCAATAGCGGACCAGGATGCCCATATTGACTTCTACATATCCTACGAAGATCTTTATCGGTCAAACCGCATAACAACATACGTTGTTCCCTTTGTCATCGGTATTATTTCCCGAGATTCATCGCTGTATCCAATACCTAGTTCAATCTACATCGGCAAGTCTTTTACTGCTACGTAATGCAGCATTCCGTAACTAACTCATTATCTACATTGTTTGCAAGGCTTATAGTGATGGCATTACCGAGAGGGCCCAGAGATACCTCTCCACAATCGGAGTGACAAAACCTAATCTCAAATACGCCAACCCAACATGTACCTTTGGAGACACCGTAGTACTCTTTATAATCACCCGTTACGCCGGACGCTTGGTAGCACCAAAGTGTTCCCCGTAAACGGGAGTTGCATAATCTCATAGTTACGTAAACATGTATAAGTCATGAAGAAAGCAATAGCAACATACTAAACGATCAAGTGCTAGGCTAACGGAATGGGTCATGTTAATCACATCATTCTCCTAATGATGTGATCCCATTAATCAAATGACAACACATGTCTATGGTTAGGAAACATAACCATCTTTGATTAATAAGCTAGTCAAGTAGAGGCATACTAGTGATGTTGTGTTTGTCTATGTATTCACACATGTATTATGTTTCCGTTAATACAATTCTAGCATGAATAATAAAAATTTATCATGATATGAGGAAATAAATAATAACTTTATTATTGCCTCTAGGGCATATTTCCTTCAGCTCCCACTTGCACTAGAGTCAATAATCTAGATTACATAGTAATGATTCTAACACCCATGGAGTCTTGGTGTTGATCATGTTTTTCTCGTGAAAGAGGCTTAGTCAACGGTTGCAAATTCGATCCGTATGTATCTTGCAAATTTCTATGTCTCCCACTTGGACTTGGTCCCGGATGGAATTGAAGTGTCTCTTGATGTGCTTGGTCCTCTTGTGAAATCTGGATTCCTTTGCCAAGGCAATTGCACCAAGATTGTCACAGAAGATCTTCATTGGTCCCGGCACTAGGTATGACACCTATATCGGAAATGAACTCCTTCATCCGACTCCTTCATTTGTGCTTGGCAGCCATGTACTCCGCCACATGTAGATCCCGCCATGACGCTTTGTTTAGAACTGCACCAACTTACAGCTCCACCGCTTAAAAATACGATCCGGTTTGCGATTTAGAATCCTCCGGATCGTGTCAAAGCTTGCATCGACGTAACCATTTACAACTAGCTCTTTGTCACCTCCATATACGGAAACATATCCTTAGTCCTTTTAGGTATTTCAGATGTTCTTAACCGCTGTCCAAGATCCACTCGGATTACTTTGGTACCGCATGCCAAGCTTATTGCTAAGCAACGCCGGTACACAGATTGCATACATGATAGAGCCTATGGTCAAGCATAGGGAACATCTTTCATTTTCTCTATCTTCGTTGTGGTCAGCATTGAGTCCGACTCAACTTCACACCTTGTAGCACGGGCAAGAACCCTTTTGTTCCGATCCATTTTGAACTTCTTCAAAATTTTATCAAGGTATGTGTTTTGTGAAAGTCCTATCGCTTACTTGATCTATCTCTATAAATCTTGATGCCCAATATGTAAGCGGCTTCACCGAGGTCCTTCATTCAAAAACTTTTATTCAAGTATCCCTTTATGCTATCCAGAATTCCATATCATTTCCAATTAATAATATGTCATCTACATATAATATCGTAAATGGCAGAGCTCCCACTCACTTTCTTGTAAAACAAAGCTTCTCCAAAAGTCTCAGAAAAACCATATGCTTTGATCACACTATCAAAGCGCTTATTCCAACTCCGAGATGCTTGCACCAGTCCATAAATGGATCATGGAGCTTGCACACTTTGTTAGCACCTTTTGGATCAACAAAACCTTCGCTGCATCATATACAACTCTTCTTCGAGAAATCCATTCAAGAATGCAGTTTTGACATCCATTTGCCAAATTTCATAATTATAAAATGCAGCAATAGCTAACATGATTCGGACAGATTTAAGCATCGCACGGTGAGAAAGTCTCATCGTAGTCAACCCTTGAACTTGTCGAAAACCTTCCGAACAAGTCGAGCTTTATAGACATACATTACCATCAATTCTTCTTAAAGATCCATTTATTCTCAATGTCTTGCCGATCATCGGCAAGTCAACCAAAGTCCATACTTTGTTCTCATACATGGATCCCATCTCAGATTTCATGGCCTCTAGCCATTTTGCGAATCTGGGATCATCATCGCCTCATAGTTCGAGGTTCATCATGGTCAAGTAACATGACTTCCGAATAGGATTACCATACCACTGTGCGGATCTTATTCGCAGACCACGAGGTTCAAGAGAAACTTGATCTAAAGTTTCATGATCAATATCATTAGTTTCCTCACTAATTGGTGTAGTTGTCACAGAACCGGTTCTTGTGATGAACTACTTTCCAATAAGGGAGCAGGTGCCATTCATCAAGTTCTACTTTCCTCCCACTCACTTCTTTCGAGAGAAACTCCTTTCTAGAAAGGATCCATTTTAGCAACGAAAATCTTGCCCTCAGATCTGTGATAGAAGGTGTACCCAATAGTCTTTTGGGTATCCTATGAAGACACATTTGTCCGATTTAGGTTCGAGCTTATCCGTTGAAGTTTCTTCAAAAGCATCACAGCCCCAAACTTTAAGAAACGAAACTTTGGTTTCTTGCCAAACCACATTCATAAGGCCGCCTCAACGGATTTTGATGGTGCCCTATTCAACGTGAATGCGGCCGTTTTAAAGCATAACCCAACGATAGCGTAATCGAAGAGACATCATAGATCGCACCATATCTAGTAAAGACGACAACCTCAACACACCGCTTGCGGTGTTCCGGTGGGGAGTTGCAAACTATTCCGCATTGTTTCAAATGTAAACCAAACCAATTCAAAATATTCTCCTCGAATCGATCAGAAACTTTATTTTCTTGTTACGATGATTTTTCACTTCACTTTGAAATTTTTGAACTTTTCAAATGTTTGACTTGTGTTTCATTAAGTAGATATACCCATATCTCCAAATCATCTGTGAAGGTGAGAAAAACGATACCCGCCGAGCCTCAACATTCATTGGACCACAAACATCAAATGTATGATTTCAACAAATCCTTGTCCCCATAGTTCCGAGAACGGCGTTTTAGTCATCTTGCCCATGAGGCATGGTTCAAGTACCAAGTGATTCATAATCAAGTGATTCCAAAAGCCCATCAAGATGGAGTTTCTTCATGCGCTTTACAACGATATGACTAAACGGAAAGGCACAAATAAGTTGCACTATCATTATCAACTCGATCTTTTGGTTTCAACACTATGAATATGTGTATCACTAGTATCGAATTCAATAAAAATAGACCACTCTTCAAGGGTGCATGACCATAAAAGATATTACTCATATAAATAGAACAACCATTATTCTCGATTTAAATGAATAACCGCCTCGATCAAACAAGATCCGATATAATGTTCATGCTCAACGCCCCACAATTATTTAGGTCTAAAACTAATCCCAGTAGATGTAGAGGTAGCGGCAACCATCACATCGACTTTGGAACCATTTCCCACCGATCCTCACCTCGCCTTAGCCAATCTTCGCTAATCCGTAGTCCCTATTTCGAGGCAAATATTAGCAAAACCGATCAAATACCGGTACTACGAGATTTAAGGTACACATCAATAACATGTATATCACATATACCTTTGTTCACTTTGCCATCCTTCTTATCCGCCAAATACTTGGGGCGTTCCGCCCAAAGGTTCAGTCCGCTTGGAGAAGCACTCAGCCTCGTGCTTAGGTCCCTTGGGTTTCTTCTCTTGAAGCAACTTGTTTGTTGTTCTTCTTGAAGTTCCCCTTCTTCTTCCCTTTGCCCTTTTCTTGAAACGGTGGTCTTGTTAACCATCAACACTTGATGCTCCTTCTTGATTTCTACCTCTCTGCTTTAGCATTGCAAAGAGCTCGGGAATAGTTTCCCATCCCTTGCATATATAGTTCATCACGAAGCTCTTGTAGCTTGGTGGCTGATTGAAGAATTCCAATGACACTATCATCGGAAGATTAACTCCCCTTGAATCAAGTGATTATTATACCCCATTTTGAGTATGTGTTCACTAAGTAACTATTCTCCTCCATCTTGCGTTATAGAACTTATTGGAGACTTCAATCTCTCAATCCGGCATTTGCTTGAAATATTAACTTCAACCCGGAACATCTCATATGCTCCATGACGCTCAAAACGTTGTTGAAGACCCGGTTCTAAGCCGAGCATGGCACATAACTATCGAGTAGTCATCAGCTTTGCTCCGACGTTAACGGGCCCCGATCAAAAGAAGTTCGCACCAGCTGCTTCCAGGACGAATTTTCCGAGAATGAGGGTAATCCTCGGTTACGGACCCAAATTCGTAATTGCTACCATCATCTTTCAACTTTGCTTTTCAAGGAACGATTAAAATTCAACAACAAAGCACGAGCCATCTATCTACAACAAACATAGACAAGCAAAATACTATCGTACTAAGTTCATGATAAATTTAAGTTCAATTAATCATATTACTTAAGAACTCCCACTTAGACAGACATCTCTAGTCATCTAAGTGATTACGTGATCCAAATCAACTAAACCATGTCCATCATCACGTGAGATGGAGTAGTTTCAATGGTGAACATCACTATGTTGATCATATCTATTATATGATTCACGCTCGACCTTCGGTCTCCGTGTTCCAAGGCCATATCTCAGATATGCTAGGCTCGCAAGTTTAACTCGAGTATTCGCGTGCAACTGTTTTGCACCCGCTGTATTTGAACGAGACCCTATCACACCCGATCATCACGTGGTGTCTCAAAGACGAAGAACTTTCGCAACGGTGCATACTCGGGAGAACACTTTGATAATTAGTGAGAGATCATCTTAAAATGCTACCGCAATCAAAGCAAGATAAGATGCATTAAGGATAAACATCACATGCAATCAATATAAGTGATATGATATGGCCATCATCATCTTGTGCTTGTGATTCCATCTTCAAGCACCATCATGATCACCATCATCACCGGGCGACACCTTGATCTCCATCGTAGCATCATTGTCGTTACGCCATCTATTGCTTCTACGATCATCGCTACCGCTTAGTGATAAAGTAAAGCAATTACGTATGCTTGCATTTCATACAATAAAGCGACAACCATATGGCTCCTGCCAATGTCGATAACTTCGGTTACAAAACATGATCATCTCATACAATAAAATATAGCATCATGTCTTGACCATATCACATCACAACATGCCCCTGCAAAAATAAGTTAGACGTCCTCTACTTTGTTGTTGCAAATTTTACGTGGCTGCTACGGGCTGAGCAAGAACCGTTTACCTACGATCAAAACCGCAACGATAGATCGCAAGTTAGTGCTGTTTTAACCTTCGCAAGGACCGGCGAGCTACACTGTTCAACTAAAGTTGGAGAAACAGACACCCGCTTAGTCACCGTGGTGCAAAGCACGGCGGTAAACCAGTCTCGCGTAAGTGTATCGCTGTAATGTCGGTCCGGCCGCTTCATCCAACAATACCGCCGAACCAAAGTATGACATGCTGGTAAGCAAGATGACTTGTATCGCCCACAACTCACTTGTGTCCTACTCGTGCGATAACATCAACGATAAAACCTAGGCTCGGATGCCACCTTGGGGAACGAGTAATTTCAAAAAATCCTACGCACACGCAAGATCATGGTGATGGCATAGCAACGCGAGGGGAGAGGTTGTCCACGCACTGTGAGACCGTGAAGCGAAGCGCAGACAACGCTGTTGATGTAGTCGACGCCTTCACGATCCGACCGATCCAAACACCGAACGACGACACCCCGAAGTTCAGACACGCTCACCGATGACGATCCCCGGCCCGATCCAGAAAGCAT
>JAHHZJ010004604.1:0-20475 GCA_021437245.1 Aegilops speltoides | reverse complement strand
CATGAGCAACGCTTGTTTAATTTAAAATATTACCTTCGGTGGCCGCTTATAAAATCGAGAGATGGCAAGTCGTTATTCCTCCAAGCCCATGAAAGTCCGGGTGTTCGGATAAACATGAGCACTCTTGTTCCCATTGTTGGGTCCATCGAGGAGGCGCCAACACAACGTAACAAGGCAACCGGACTTATAATGCTTGAACACTCTCACTTAGCCATAGAATTCTATAATTTTAATTTCGCGAAGCCCTCGGTATTCGAAGACCAATCCGGCGCTATCCACGCCTTCATCGGACATTATCCGAACTCGTCAAGCGGCGTGAGTCTTTAAGGACCGAAAAACCTCTCAACAATGACCGCCTCGCCATATCATGCCGCCGTTTTAGCTTTCCATCGAGGCGTTAACCTGCTCAACCGGGCGCAATCGCAGTGGTTCTCCAGCTACCTTAGCCGACGGAACGGAACGTAAGGCACCAAAACATGGGAGTCGGGCAAACCCAACTATTGACCCAAGACATGATTCGAGCCGATTCATATAATGCTATAAGTTCGGGTGCCGACTTGTGAAAGTGTTCGGACTTAATCACACCATAATTTGGGGAATGGCTCTTAGCGTATTCGGCCGCACTCAAAATGTACGGGTGCAAGATGTCATATAATGAACATATAAAAGATAACACAATTGCAATAAAAAGGTGCTGCATTATTTATGAAAGAAAGTCTGCTAGTATAGCGGATCGATACAAATAGTGTGGTAAGCAAGGATTTGGACTAAATAAACATGTCCCTCCGTGGATGAGCTGCAGACTTGGTGTATGTAATCGAATTTAATGCTCGTAATTGAGACCACCGAGTGTTCGTCTGCCTTCTTTAGTCCCTCACTGTTGCATCGTGAGTTTGGCAAGTTCGCCATCAGGGGGCTTTTGGTTAACAGAGTCCTCGTATACATAAAAGAAGAAAAGATAAAAATAAAACAAGGGGGCGCTTAGTGAGCCCTCGTGTGGTCGAGCCGCACTCTTGGTCCTTGTGATCGTGCCCTTTCCCGCGCCCATGGTATCTCCAAAGCGTAATGATGTACGCGAGTGTTATTCTTGCGATCATGCGCTGGCGAGGGTTAGCCGATTGCTACGCTGCACTGATTGCGCCAGTGGTCTTGGTTGGTATTGTTCGGCGCCTTGTCAGATCCGCTTTTAACTCCGGACTTGAGAATTTCCCGAGAAGGCTGCTCAGATTGCCGAGAGTCGCGGTATGTTCCTCCATTCGAGGAGCGCCCAGATTTCCATTGACCGTGATGACTCCACGAGGGCCTCGCATCTTGAGCTTTAGGTATGCATAATGCGCACCGCTGAATTTTGCAAACGCGTTCGTCCGAAGCAGAGCATGATAGCCGCGAACGGGACTATGTCAAGATTAACTCTTCGCTGGAAATTATCCGTGATCCAAGACCACTTCCAGTGGACGAGCCTCGCATATGGCTTCCACTCGATGACACCTTTAAAGGTTGTCTTTGTAGGTTTAATCCTTGATGGGTCTATGCCCATTTTGCGACCGATCCCGATAAAGCAGTGTTCGGCTGCTACCCCGCCCATCAGACTCTCGTCAGTGGAACCCATCGACGATTGGGTCTAAAACCACGCGCGAATCCGCCATGGCGATGCTGGTCGGATGGTCTCTTCGATCGAAAGTGATTGGGCAAGAGGACCATGGGTTGAACTTTGGGGCGATCGCTCCATCGCATAGATGTCCCGAGTCGCCTTCCTCTCCTCTTGGGTATATGGGTCGCAGATATCATATTCACGGTCCGCACTTGTGGGGAAAACCCTTCGTCTCTATTGTTCGGGCGGCGGGTCTCTTCCTCGCCGCCGCTTATTTAGCCCCTTGTCATTGTTTCCGCAATTAACTTGCCGGCCTGCTTGAACACCCAACAATCTCTATTGGTGTGGTTAGCTGGTTTTCAGAGGTGCCATGTATCCGCATAAACGGTCGAGTATTCGGTCCAGATTGGACGGACCGAGTGGTTCTTTTGAATGGCTTCTTCCACGACCGGTTTAGAGCCTCGAACCGCATTGACCGCCGATCCTCCTTATCGCCACCGCACGCAGCTTTTTTGATTCGACGTGACTCGCCGTTGTTGTCCTTAGTATCCGGACCGCCGAATTTTTACGGAGGTTGTTGCTATGGGCTAGCCCTGTCCTCTCCGCGCAAGCGGGTCATTAACGGCGTGAGGGCTGCCATGGATTTCGCTTTTCCTGCCCTGTGCCGGGCTAGCCATTCGTCCCGGATGTTATGCTTGAAGGCTGCAAGGGCCTTCTGATCCGGACAATGACGATTTGGTTTTTCTTTGTCAAGAACCGTGTCCGTAATTGTCCGCCGATTCGTCTGGCTGTTGAATAATGTGGCTTAGGTCATCGGCGCTCGTGGTCGCACATACGCGTCTCCGAAGTTGTCGAGGAATGCGGCTTCCGTGTCTTCCCATGACCCATATGACTCGCAGTAAGCTGTTTAGCCAATGCCTAGCTGGTCCTTTAAGCTTGAGGGAGGTACTTGATGGCATGGAGGTCATCACCAGGGCCATATGAATATGGAGAAGATAGTCTTCGATCCAAACGCGGGTTTGTTGTGCCATCGTAGGATTCGGGTTTACGGGTTTAAACCCTTCGGGATCCGATGATCCATTACTTCGCCTGAAGCATAGAGGGTGTGCAGCACCAGATTGAGCGATATCGCGACGCAGCCCGAGAGGCGCTTCGCTGTGTTCGCCCGCCGGGTTATTGTATCCGGCGCGACGGTATTCGCTGGGTCGAGGCGCCCACGTGATCCATAAATGGATCTGGATTGCCTTGCTTTGTCCTCCAATATGTCTCGCAAGTCCGCGTGCCCTCTTGGCTTCGACTTTTGGAGCGATGCCGGGTACGGTCTTGGCCGGGGCCCGATGCTCTTCGCCATGACCACGGGTGGTCGGTCACCATGTCGTGCGCGGTGATGAAGGTATGTATGCTTCCTCCTCTAATCGGGGAGCAGCTTGCGCTTGGGTAACTTTTGAGGGACGCTCGAAGTTTATACTTTTCGCGCGAGGACCTCGGTCCATCGATCGCCAGCAGGTCCCGATCAGCTTGAAGCTGCCGCTGCTTTTCTTTAGGCTGTTTGTCGTGGCGATAAGCCCGCGCTTGAAGCACTCTTGTTCGACGGGATCTCGTGTACGACTAATTCATCATCGCTGAGGCTTGCTTGCCTTCGAGGGAGGCATATAGTTATCATCCTCAACCCTTCGCCGCCGCCTCTCGTGGGGGCTTGCTTCAGATCCTCCCGCGCTGAGTCATGCCGAGGGGATTGTCTTCGCGCCTCCGAGTATTATTGTCTCTCGTGCTGAATCTCCATTCTTGCCGTGGCGGATTTAGAACGGCGCCACGACGCCGGCGCTTGGGCTGCTTTTAAAGAGTCGCCTCCGCCGCTTCTTCGCCATCCCCTTCTTTTGGGGTATCCACCATGTATACGCTCATATGACGAGGTGGCCTTCCAGGTCTCGTAGGCGCTTAGTTCCTCGCTCATCTTCGCATGGTTGTCCATAGCGCCGATGTCGCTAGAGTCGAAGTTCAGCATGTCGGTTAAATCATCGACAGTGGCTACAAAGTGGGTGGTGGGTGAGCTCAATTTCTTCGCCGTCTGCATTTCAACCGCCCCGCCATAGTCCGCCAGGATTCTTCCGATAGCGAGATGCTTCAGGAATTCAAGATATCGCCGAAAGGCGAAGTGCGAAGATGTCCGCGGTGGTGAATTTATAACCGCGCCTAATCCGAATTGATTGGCAGGGACGCGGAGGTTCGAGTCCGCGCCGGAATCACGAAGTTTCGCAGGGACAAGATCAGATTCGCCCATCGCCATGGATGTTGAAGCCCTGTGGCGCGCTTATCCACCGCCTCGATATGGGCGATCGGCTCCGCCAATGGTCAAGCGGATCCGCAGCGCACCAAGGCACCGTCCGCGGCAGAGCTAGATCGCGCCCATCGTCACAAAGGCGGCGCTGCTATGGCCCGAGTCCGTCAAGATCAAGTCTCCGCGACACCGCCGTGAAGTTTAAGCTCAATCTGACTCGACGGCCAGGGGCGAGCTTTGATCTGCTCCGATGGCCAAGAGAATTGCCCGCAGCAAAGCCGCCAATACAAAGATCTGTCCGGGAGAAAAGTCTCACCTGTGATAGCGTTGTTGGTTGAAGATGCCATCGTTCTATCGGTGACGCTACGAGGAACTCTCAATGAAAGCACCAATGTCGTGTCAAACCGCGGATCTCGGTAGGGGGTCCCAAACTATGCGCCTAGGCGGATGGTAACAAGAGACGAGGGACACAATGTTTTTACCCTGTGTTTGGGCCCTCTCGATGGAGGTAAAACCCACGCCCCGCTTGATTAATATTGATGATATGGGTAGTACAAGAGTAGATCTACCACGAGATCAAGGAGGCTAAACCCTAGAAGCTAGGCTATGGTATGGTTGTTGAGATGTATATTGTCCTACGGACTAAAGCCCTCCGGTTTATATAGACACTGGAGAGGCTAGGGTTACACAGAGTCGGGTTACAATGGTAGGAGATCTACATATCCAGATGCCAAGCTTGCCTTCCACGCCAAGGAAAGTACCTTCCTGACACGAGCCGAGTCTTCAATCTTCTATCTTCGCAGCCTTGGAGTCCCAGGATATTGATAGTCCGCCGCCGACACCCCTAGTCCAGACTCCTCACGAGAAACCGCCTCTACCCGCCGAGAAAGCACCAATGTACGAAATGACACCATTCCTCTAGGGTTTAGCCTCAGAGAATGTAACGCTCAATTGAACGCATTAGCTCAGAATCAATGATTATGGTATAACCGCTTATACTTGTGCCTCCAAGTAGTAAAACTTCCCAGGCGGCCGCACGATACTTGTGTATAACCCGAAAGATGCGCGGCTTCAGCCCCTCGCACAAAGTGCCGGGTGTTCGCAAAATAGCGATTTTCACACTTAATCCGACGCCTCGGTCCCGTTATAAGGAGGTGGTAGCGAGCTAACGAGGCAATCCAGACTATAATGCTTTATCACTTTCATTTAGCCGTGGAGCTCGAGGGTGGGGCAACGAGTAGCTCTCGTGGCCCCGCACGCCTCCGAATTCGAGGTGCGTAAGTGCTCGACCGAAACGGTCCTTCGCCAAAGCGGGAATTCTAAACATTCTCGATAGTCGATCGAGTGGTCGACTCAGCCTTTGTTGTATCATGACACCGCCGGCTTTCATCGAGGTGCTCGCCAAATTAACCGGGCACAATCGCAGTAGTTCTCCGGTGCCGTTAGCCGGATACGGAACGAAGGAAGCAAAACACTGAGCCGCAAACCCAACATTTGACCAAACACATGATTCGGAGCTGATGCATATAATGCCTAACTCAAGACGCCAACACCCCTTAAGGTGTTCGGTCTTTATAATAATGGGCGTAATGATGCCCTAAGCCCCTAGTGTCCGTGTACGGCATGGTCTTCGACGCGCCGATGCTAAAGGCCCAGTTCGATCTATAGGAAGAAACCAAGGGAGAATAACAACAAGAGACAAGAAAAAGGTTTACGCAGGTCTTAATCAAAAGAATCTCACAATGGGTCCTTACTACACGCCTCTACTGCGGTTCCGCTGACCGTTATCCTCGACGGGTATGCACATTGTTCATCTCAGAAAAGAGAGGAACGCTTAGTTTAAAACAATTTGTGCGGAAAATATGTAAAATAAAAAATATAAATAATTAAAGGGGTTTGTATAAACCCGCGGTTATTTGTGCGCGAGCCCTCGGAAGGGGTATGCGGCTAGGGAGCCCCTAGCTCACCGACGCCGGATTCGCCTTATCCGAGTCCGGGTCTTGAAGTGACCTCGACCAAATGATGCCACGGGACCGGCATCTTGAGCGTAAGAGACGCTGAATGCAGATAGCGTTGAAGCGAAAAAGCCTTACGCCCCAAGAGTGCTTGATATTCACTTTCAAATGGGAGGAAGTGAAAATTAATTTTTCTGCCGAGAATTGTTCGCGATCCAACATGACTTCTAGTAATATGGAGCCCGTGCACTTGGCGAAGGGCTCGCGCCACCTTTGAAGGAAGTGCGGCCGTGTCGGATTTTGGCGTGGTTTACCCTCATCCTACGGACGGTTTTGGAATACAGCAGGTTTAAGTCACGCCTCCGCCCATTAGGACACTAGTAAATTGTAATCCGCCTATCATGGGATTCAATATCGTGAGTCCGCCCCGCATTTCAACGCTTCGAATAGTCCAGTGGTCGAAAGTGATTGGTTTTGATGTCCAATCTCTATCGATCGTTGTTGGACCGCAGGGCTCTTTTTAGAAAGTGCCGGACTATTTTTTCGCTTTATCACATGAAGTGAGTTTACCGCTTTAACCCCTTGTGGGAAAGTCTTTTGTTTTCCGTGCTCGCCGTGGGTTTATTTCTTCGCTGACGCCCAAGCCCTTGTGTTCGCATTTAGTCGGTCGGACTGCTTTAAAACCCAACAATCCTCGTGGGTGTGATTTGCTGCCTTTCGGGTATGTGGATTTGACATATCCGACCCAAAATCTTCTTTGTTGGACAATTCATCACCGCTATCCTTAGAGGCTTTGTTTTGTTGTTGGGTCAGAGCTTTAAATCCGGGCCTGATCTCGTCGGTTTTGGGATTTTCTTTTATTCCGGCGCGCTTTGTCTCGCGCCGTGATTTTCCGCTTCCATCTCTTATCTCTCGATGTACTAGGGTTGCGGTGCTGCATCTTGCTAACTAGTTGTCCTCGCCGCACGTAAGCGGTCATGAGGCTTGTTAGTGCGGACATTGTCCTCGGCTTTTTCGACCGAAGTGCTCGGCGAGCCATTCGTCTCGGACATTGTGCTTGAAAGCTGCTATGGCTTCGCGTCCCTGGACAATGACTATTTGGTTCTTTTTGTTAAGGAACCTGTTCCTGCATTCCGCATGCCTCCGGCTGTTGAGTTATATGACTTAGATCATCTCAGATCCGGAGGCCGGACATAAGTCCCTTGAAAATTTGATCTAAACGCTGCCCTCGAGCTCTTCCCAACTTCCAACAAGATTTTCGGGAGGCTTTAGCCAATGACGGGCTGGCCCTTTGAGCTTGAGTGGTAAATATTTTATGGCGTGAGATCGCCTCTCCGCCATATGTATATGTAGTATATAATCTTCTATCCGCATCTGTGGTCTCTGTTCCATCGTAGGCCTCTATGTTGATGGGTTTAAATCCGCTGGGAATTATGGTCTAGCACCTCATCGGTGAAACATAGCGTGTGCGGCGCCTCAGATTTGTGTGTGTCGTATCATCGGCACTTGACGTGTTACCTTGCTTCTGGGGTTTCTCCTTGGCCCATAAATGGACCTGGCCGGGCCATCTACCCTTCCGAGTTCGTGGTGGATTTATGTGTGGCGCCGCCATAATTTGGCCTGTAATCCGCCGCCTATCCAACCAGCAGCCCCTTTATTTTTGGACGGTGGAGGCTCTATGGCCTCCTCGTCAATTCCGTAGCAGCTTTGCGCTCGGTAGCTTTTTGATTGGTGGCCATTGCCGCATTTATCTCGTGGTGTTGAGCACTTTGCTCCATCTCATTCTGAGTGTGTCTTCCGCTGTTTTGAGCTCCGCTTTTCCTTCTTCAGCTTCTTGCAAGGTCGACGAGTCTTTTCCGGTTGTTCTATTCCGCGACGGTCCGCATATGGTCGTCCCGACCGCTGTCTTCGCCGGGCTTGGATTGGTTATTCGACTGCCGTGTTCGGACGGTTGCTTATGTGCATGTTCGTCGTCCGATTCAGAGCCCCGCCAGACAGTGGCTCGCTGGGAGCGCTTGTTGTCGCCGAGGCGGACTTAGCGCGCGCTTACGCTCGCCGCTTGGTCGCTTATCGGCGGGTTATTCTTCCGTCGTGGCCCGCTGGTCCTCGTATCGCTTCCCTTTGGGGTATCCACCATATATGTCATGTGACAAGGTGGTCCGGCGTTGTATAAGCTCGCTTTTTGTTCGCTCTCCGCATCGCCGCTACTCCGCCGATGTCTTCGAGCCGTAGTTTAGCATGTCGGTTAGATCGCCGACAAAGGCTACAAAGTGGGTGGTGGTGGATCTGAATTTCTTCGCCGCTCAATTCCCAACCATCCCGCCATAGTCCGCCAGATTCTCCCGATAGCGAGATGCTTCGGATGTGGTATCGCCAAAAGGCGAAAGTGCCGAAGATGTCCGCGCGGTGAATTTATAATCGGCGCCTAATCCGAATTGATTGGTAGAGGCGCGAGGTTCGGAGCCCGCAGGAGTCCGGCGCCGGAGTCACGAAGTTTCAGGGGACAAGATTGTGTTCGCCCATCGCCGGGATTTTGAAGCTCCTGTGCGGCGCTTCATCCACCGCCTCGACCGGGCGATCGCTCCGTGCTAATGGCGGAAGCTGATCCGAGCGCCAGCAAGGCACGCTCGCGCAGAGCTAGATCATGCCCATCATTACAAGCGGGCGCGCCGGTCGTAGCTCGAGTCCGCTGAAGATCAAGTCTCCGCGACATCAGCGTGAAGTCTAGGCTTCAAATCGACCGACGCGTGGGCGTGGCTTTGATCTGCTCCAGATGGCTAAGAGAATTGCCCGCAAGGCGAGCCGCACATTAAGATCTGTCCGGGAGAAAAGTCTCACCCAGACAGCGTTGTTGGTTGAAGATGCCATCGCTTCTATCGGTGACGCATACGAGGAACTCTCAATGAAAGCACCAATGTCGGTGTCAAACCGCGGATCTCGGTAGGGGGTCCCAACTATGCGCCTAGGCGGATGGTAACAAGAGACGAGGGACACAATGCTTTTACCTGTGTTCGCCCTCTCGATGGAGGTAAAATCCCACGCCCCGCTTGATTAATATTGATGATATGGGTAGTACAAGAGTAGATCTACCACGAGATCAAGGAGGCTAAACCCTAGAAGCTAGCCTATGGTATGATTGTTGAGATGTATGTCGTCCTATGGACTAAAGCCCTCCGTTTATATAGACACCGGAGAGGGCTAGGGTTACACGTAGTCGGTTACAATGGTAGGAGATCTACATATCCAGAGCAAGCTTGCCTTCCATGCCAAGGAAAGTACCTTCCTGACACGAGCCGAGTCTTCAATCTTGTATCTTCGTAGTCTTGGAGTCCGCGGATATTGATAGTCCGCTGTCCGAAACCCCTAGTCCAGACTCCTCAAGAGTCCCTCGGCGCTTTCAATGACGATAAGTCCGGCGGCATAATGTTTGGCATTGCAAGGCGGTTCCTCCTCGAATAATCTAGAGAAGATCATGAACACCGTGATAGTGTCCGCTCGCAAAAACGATTTCCACATTCCACAGAGAGAATAAAACATATACACCGACTCAATCTGCCGACGATTATGCGGCGTGACATCACACCACTACCAAGCCCTCGCTTGAATCGCTTTTACTATTCCACCTTAGCACGCTTAGCAAAGCGGTTTCCTTGGCACGCCTTGTCGAAGCAGAGAACGGTCCTCTATTCGGGATCCTCATCAATACGCGCGGTAACCCAACTGCCCTGCCGCCACGCCCTCTATTGAAGGGGAATCCCAAATGGTCACGAGACGGCCCTTGGTATTTCTTCCCTTTATAAGAGGACCAAGGCCTGTCCTTGTTCTTAATCTCAGATCGAATCTTTCCTTCGCCTCCTAGTTCCAACACCCAGAGCTTCAGATTCGAGCGCCGATCCTCAACCATGTCCGCCCGACCTCCAGTGGTCAGGATGCCCTCCGCCACGGAGGAGGACATATTGAAGTTGCGTGAGGGCAAGCACTGCCCACGGTTTCAAGACAAGTTGCCCGCCTGTGGCAGGCTATGCCCGCCTCGAGCCCGTGAATACGCTGCCAGATCCCACCTCCGCCGGGTTTAGGCTTCCCGACGGATCCTTCGTGAGAGGGCTCCTCGCTCTACTATGGGCTGGACTTTCACGACTTGGCTCCGAGTCCATCCTCCATATCTCTGATTCATTATCGTCATGAGGCCTTCCTCCGCCATTCCCCACTTCGCCTATGGCTAAAGACCTTCAAGGTGGAGCCAAGATGATCGGGGCGCTAAGCGGAGTAAGGGCGGGCGACTATAAGCAAAAGGTCGATGCCCGCGGGCCCGAGGGTTCCTTCCAAGAGGAACTTGATGCAGGCAGCAGGAGTGGTTCTACATCATCCGCTCCAAGGGCAGCAGTAAAGCCGCCGCTTTATTCCGCCGGACCTCCACGCCAACCGATGTCGTGGGTCAACCAAGGGCTCAACTGGGGCCGCCCGAGGACGTGCTCCTCACCGCAGGACGGATTCGAGACCTCCAAGCGAGGGAGATCGACCTGATCAAGGTGATGCAGTTATGCTAATCGTGCATCTTCCGCCAGAACGCCATCCTCTCCGCCTATGGAGTTCAATCAGAGGACCTCAGATTCTCCAAGATTTTATGGGTGCGACACCCACGGAGATGTAAGCTGTTCTTCGACCGCAGTGGCGGTCCGGATTCGCCGAGGACGCAGCCTAAGCCGCGATCGCCTGGATACTGTAGATAGCTCAAAGTCCGACATTCTATTTATATGCCTTTCAAAAGTTCGCCTCGACCCTTTGTTCTTACAAGAATGGGTGGCGCGATCAAGGCTGATAAGGTGTCCGCCCTCCCGAGACCGTGACCGGAGCCCGTGGTTGGTCGAATGTTGGAGGTTGCGCCCACGTAAGGGGCGACGGGGAAATAGAGGAGCTAATACTGCCCAAAGGGGTGATCAAGAGGAGGGAGCCAAGAACCTCCCTTTAGAGGGAGAAGAGGACCGCCCAAGATCCGGAGGCCAAAGCCCCTAAGCGTGGAAGAAACTCACTGGTCCGGCCCCGGAGAGAATCCGGACGCACAATCATCGCCAAGGACCAGCCTCCAACGAGCCGTGAGTATGAAAGAGGAAATTAATTAGTAAGGAAGTACCTTCATTTGTGCTTCGGGTAACCGAAATATTTATATTGCAGTTCGATCTGCAGCCTTCTCGATGAGTTCATCTTCGGGACCTTCTTCCGAGATGATGGAGAGCGACACGCCTGCTCGCAGCCCGCCAGATGAGGCAAAGCAGCCCGGCTGTCGCCACGGAGGGCGCCCCGAGTCCGAGGGGCCGAGAGTTCGCACTGCTAGTGTCCGCCGAGAACTCAAGAATCTGCTTGAGAGGGTGCCCTTCGAAGATCATCGATGCTAATGCGCATGGTGATTGAAGGATTTCGTCCCGAGAGCGGATTATGAATGCCGCCATGAGTTTGTCGGGCGGATTTGAGGTATGCTAAAATGGCGCACCTTTGTCGCTTAACAGTTTTGCATATAAAAATGCGCCGATACATAGTAGCCCCCGAGACTCGTAGGTTGTCGGAAACAACAGCGCATCGAGGATCAAATCTAAAGTAATGAATTTCGCTGCTCTATGCAGGTGGCGGATGGTCCGGGGCTAGCCGGACTAGTGATTTTGCCGAATTAACTCGGCAGCTTGACCGCAGATGAGGACATCGGACTTGTCAACAAAGCGCACTTTGATGAGTCACAAGGTAAAATAGTTCTCCGCAGTTGCTTTATTAAGGGGTCAAAGCCCGCTTTTGATAAATTATATGTTGTTTATACAGACGGTGCTGTGTGGAGAGTTTTCGCCAACTTGTTCTAGCTAAGGAGCAAGCCGGCGAGTGACGGGTTGTTCGAGGGCGGCCGAGGAGTTGAAAGCTCGAAAGGCGGCGACCGCCTAGTTAGGGCGAGGTGGGTAATTGGCCACAAAGTAAAGGATGCTACCGACCGCAATGAGGCTTTTGAAAAGGAGAACTTATCGGAGCGGAAGACTCAAGAAGGCCACCGCCGGTTAAGGATGCCCGCCGCAATGCGGGCTATGAAGGAGGAGCTGCGCCAGTCGAGAAATCGCGGCCGGCAAGCCCTTTCGAGCCGCCGTTTATGGATTCCAAGTATGCTCAATTTGAGTAGCCGGAGTTCGGAGGATCCGTGATATGGACTTGGCTGCGAAAAGCGGCCGATGCCGCAGCACTTCCGGAGCCGGGGGATCACGAGACGGAAGAGTTATATTGGTCTCAATTCCACAATCCAGACGCCCACTTCCCGACGCACCGTCGGCCGTAATGGGCCGAACTAAATAGATTGTCCGGACTAGCCATGATCGACATCGTGGCCCATGTCCGCCGTAGAGGTCCAAGGCGACGAGCTATTTTGGCTTTACAGCATTCCTTGGGCGGTGCCGCATATAGAGGAGATGAAGCGGCGGCTTGCATAGAGGGCGCTGGATGGCTCGCCCGTGGAAGGCGCATTGTCCGGAGATGGACGCCACCGCTGTTGCCGCCAGGTTCGATGAAAACCGCCCCGCCGAGTACTATTTTGGGAAAGTTATGCGTGCGCCGGTAATAGAGTCGCAGGCTCAAGAATGTAACGCTCAATTGAATGCATTAGCCTCAGAATCAATGATTATGGTATAACTGCTTATACTTTAGGCCCAAGTAGTAAAACTTCCGGGCCGCTACATATACTTGTGTATAACCCGAAGATGCGCTTCGCTTCATTCCCTCGCACAAAGTGCCGGGTGTTCGCAAAATAGCTGTACACTTAATCCGACGCCTCGTCCTGTTATAAGGAGGTGGTAGCGAGCGTAATGAGGCAATCCGACTATAATGCTTTATCACTTTCACTTAGCCTGGAGTCGAGGGTGGGGCTACGAATAGCCCGTGGCCCCGCACGCCTCCGAATTGGGCGTAAGTGCTCGACCGAAACGGTCCTTCACAAAGCGGGAATTCTAAACATTCCGATAGTCGATCGAGTGGTCGACACTCTCGCTGTATCATGACACCGCTGATTTTCTACTAAGGTGCTCGCCAATTAACTAGGGCACAATCGCAGAGTTCTTCCGGTGCAGTAGATGATACGGAACGAAGGCAAGAAACACGAGCCGGCAAACCCAACATTTGACCAAAGACATGATTCGAGCTGATGCATATAATGCCTAACTCGAGACGCCGAACGCTTCCCTAAGGTGTTCGGTCTTTATAATAATGGGCGAACGATGCCCTAAGCCCCTAGTGTCCGTGTACGGCATGGTCTCTTAACGCGCCGATGCTAAAGCATCAGTTCGGATTGGCTATAGGAAGAAACCAAGGAGAATAACAACAAGAGACAAGAAAAAGGTTTACACAGGTCTTAATCAAAAGAATCGCCACAACGGTCCCTTACCTGCACGCCTCGCTACCAGGTTCCGCTATGCCTATCCTCGACGGGTATGCACATTGTTCATCCAGAAAAGAGAGGAACGCTTAGTTTAACAACAATTTGTGCGGAAAATATGTAAAACAAAAATATAAATAATTAAAGCAGGGTTTGTATAAACCGCGTTATTTAGCGCCGCAGCCCTCGGAAGGTATGCGGCTAGGGAGCCCCTAGCCCATCGACGCCGGATTCGTTTATCCGAGTCCGGGTCTTGAAGTGACCAAGATCAAAATGATGCCACGGACCGCATCTTGAGCGTAAGAGACGCAGAATGCGGTATAGCATTGAAGCGACAAAGCCCCACGCCCCAAGAGTGCTTGATATTCACTTTCAAATGGGACGATGTGAAAAATTATTTTTTCTCGCCGAGAATTGTTCGCGATCCAACACGACTTCTAGTAATATGGAGCCGTGCACTTGGCGAAGGGCTCAAGCGCCACTCTTTGAAGGAAGTGCGGCGTGTCGGATTTTGGCGGGTTTACCCTCATCCTACGGACGGTTTTGGAATACAGCAGTTTAAGTCACGCTCCGCCCATTAGGACACTAGTAAATTGTAATTGCCTATCATGGGATTCAATATCGTGGAGTCCGCCCCGCATTTCAACGCTTCGAATAGTCCAGTGGTCGAAAGTGATTGGTTTTGATGTCCAATCTCTATTGATCATTGGTTGGACCGCATGAGCTCTTTTAGAAAGTGTCGACTATTTTTTGTTTTATCACATGAAGTGAGTTTACGCTTAACCCTTGTGGGAAAGTCTTTGTTTTCCTGCTCCGGTGGGTTTATCTTCTTCGCTGACGCCGAGCCCCTTTGTGTTCGCATTTAGTCGGCCGGACTGCTTAAAACCCAACAATCCTCGTGGGTGTGATTTGGCCTTCCGGGTCCCGTGGATTTGACATATCCGATCCAAAATCATCTTTAAGTTGGACACCATCACCGCCATCCTTAGAGGCTGTGTTTTATTGTTGGGCATGAAGCTTTTAAACCGCGCTGATCGCCGGTTTTGGGCTTTTTCTTTATTCCGGCGCTGCTCTTTTTGCCCGTGATTTTCCGCTTCCATCTCTTATCTCGATGTACTAGGTCGCTGGTGCTACATCTTGCTAACCAGCTGTCCTCGCCGCACGTAAGTGTCATGAGGCTTGTTAGTGCGATATTGTCCTTCGCTTTTGACCGAGGTGCTCGGCGAGCCATTCGCTCGACATTGTGCTTGAAAGCTGCTAAGGCTTCGCATTCGACAATGACTATTTGGTTCTTTTTGGTAAGGAACCTATTCCAGAATTTCCGCACCGACTCTCCTGCTGTTGAGTTATATGACTTAGATCATCTCGATCCGGAGGCGGACATAAGTCCCTTGAAAATTTGCTCTAAACGCCCCCAGCTCTTCCCAACTTCCAACAAGTATTTTCTCGGGAGGCTTTTAAGCCAATGACGGGCTGGCCCTTTGAGCTTGAGTGGTAAATATTTTAGGGCGTGAGATCGCCTCTCCGCCATATGTATATGTAGTATATAATATTCTATCCGCATCTGTGGTCCTGTTGTTCCATCGTAGGCCTCTATGTTGATGGGTTTAAATCCTATCCGAATTCATGGTCCAAAGACCTCATCGGTGAAACATAGCGGTGTGCGCGCTCTTATATTTGTGTGTGCCGTTATCATCGGGCACTTGACGGTTACCTTGCTTCTGGGGCCTTCTCCTTTGGCCCATAAATGGACTTCGGCTGGGCCATCTACCCTTCCGAGTTCGCTGGTGGATTTATGGTGGCGCCGCTTATAATTTGGCTCGAATCCGCCGCCTATCCAACCAGGCAGCCCTTTATTTTTGGACGGTGGAGGCTCTATGGCCTCTCGTCAATTCCGTGAGCAGCTTATGCGCTCGGTAGCTTTTTGATTGGCGGCCATTGCGCATTTATTCTGTGTTGAGCACTTTGCTCCATCTCATTCTCGAGTGTGTCTTCCGCTGTTTTGAGCTTCCGCTTTTCCTTCTTCGGCTTCTTGCAGTGCATGACGAGCCTTTTCCGGTTGTCTACTCCGCGACGGGTCCAAGATATGGTCGTCTCGACCGTTGTCTTCACGGCTTGATTGGTTATTCGACTTCGTGTTCGGACGGTTGCTTATGTGCATGTTCGTCGTCCGATTGTGAGCCCCGCCAGACAGGGCTCTGGGAGCATTGTTGTCATCGAGGCGGACTTAGCACGGTGTTTACGCCGCCGCTTTGGTCGCTTATCGGCGGGTTATTTTCGCCGTGGCCCGCTGGTCTCAGTATCGCCTCCCTTTGGGGTATCCACCATATATGTCATGTGACAAGGTGGTCCGGTCGTGCTATATAAGCTCGCTTTTTGTTCGCCTCCGATCGCCGCTCACTCCGCCGATGTCTTCGAGCCGAGTTTAGCATGTCGGTTAGATCGCCGAGCAGGCTACAAAGTGGGTGGTGGGTGGATCTGAATTTCTTCGTCGCCTCAACCCCAACCATCCTGCCATAGTCCAGCCAAGATTCTCCGAGCAGCAGAGATGCTTCAGTGAATTCAGGGTATTGCCAAAAGGCGAAGGCCGAAAGATGTCCGCGGGCGTGAATTCCATAATCGGCGCACAACCAATTGATTGGTAGAGGCGCGGAGGTTCGGAGTCGGCAGGGAGTCCGTCTCGAGTCACGAAGTTTCATGGGGACAAGATTGGTGTTCGCTCCATCGCCGGACGCTGAAGCCCCTGTGGTGGCGCTTATCCACCGCCTCGCCGGGCGATCGGCCCGCCAATGGCCAAGCTGATCTGCAGGCGCTACCAAGGCACCGTTTCGCGGCAGAGCTAGATCATGCCCATCGTTATAGCAAGGCCGCTGCCGGGCTCGAGTCCGCTGAAGATCAAGTCTCCGCGACATCGGGCGGTGAAGTCTAGGTTTCAAATCTGACCTGACGGCCAGGGGTGCGGCTTGATTCTGCTCCGATGGCCAAGAGAATTGGCCCACAGGCGGCCACCGACATTTAAGATCTGTCCGGGGAGAAAAGTCTCACCCAGACAGCGTCATGTTGGCTGGTCGCCATCGCTTAGTTCTGGCATCCGATTCTTACTGTTGAAGTCCATTGAGTCCGTCGATACCGATAGTCGGCGATGTCCTGACAGCGAGGAGTCCTCGACAGGGGTGTCCGAGCCGGACTATCAATATCCGCCGACTCCAAGACTACGAAGATACAAGATTGAAGACTGCCCGTGGTCCTCAAGGTACTTTCTTGGCGTGGAAGGCAAGCTTGGCAATACGGATATGTAGATCTCCTACCATTGTAACCGACTCGGTAACCCTAGCCTCCTGTCTATATAAATTGAGGGCTTTAGTCCGTAGGGACAACATACATCTCAACAATCATACCATAGGCTAGCTTCTAGGGTTTAGCCTCCTCGATCTCGTGGGTAGATCTACTCTTGTACTACCCATATCATCAATATTAATCAAGCAGACGAGGGTTTTACCTCGAATCGAGAGGGCCCAACCTGGGTAAAAGCATTGTGTCCTCGCCTCTTGTTACCATCCGCCTAGACGACTGCTCGGGACCCCCTACCCGAGATCCGCCGGTTTTGACAACGATATTGGTGCTTTATTGAGAGTTCTCCTGTCGCCGCCGATAGAGCGGATGCCCACCCGCCTTCAAAGACGGTTGCCACGGAGGGCCTTGGCCCCGCCAAACTATCCGCTTGGTGGTTTTCATGTCCGCCGTTCGCCGCCGCCTGCAATGACTTCAAGTCGCCGGAGAATCTCCACGCCAGCCCTAAAGGCCAACAGTTAGATCCAATGGAGCTCTCATCTGTTAACGAGCTCTTGATCGTGATCCGCCTCGGGAGTCGCATGCATCACAACCAGATTGGGCTTAAACCGATCCGAGAGATTAACTCCTCAGCCACCCACCACGCCGCAAAGGGTGGAGGAGCAACGCGCAATTCTTTGCCCGTGTTGAAAACAATTCGGTCCGGATTCCCTAACCTCCATGCCGGATTCCCGGAGGGACGGACTTCGATCGAAAGCATTCAACTTAAAATCATGCATCACTCGACTCGCTGGATTGTCTCCAGAAACCAAGCTTCAATTCGAAGCCCTCGCCTTTGAGCCCCAAGATGGGCGGGATCCGGATTTTATTCCACCCACCCGCCTGCATATATGCGATCTATCTCTAATACGGCAAGAGCCTTCGAAACAAAGACATCATTATCGGCCGATTCTCCCGGTTATGGAGTGATAAAGGACCGCCGAGAGGAAAATGCAATCTCAATCTTCCGCAATAACCGCACGGACAAGGGAATCCCGAAGCCATTGATCGCGCAGACTACGCGGCTTCACCGACCGGGCGCCATAGTACGAAAGTATCAGGCGATGGAAAGTTTCCGAAAACCGAAAATCAATTTTGGGATAATCCGCCCCAAACCCAGCTCATGCAAAAGGGCGCTTACACTCACGCCCCTGATGCAAAAACAAAAACAAAACCCGATAAGGGAAACGGAACCGTAATGGAGGGATGGCTCAACGGAACTCAGAACTTCACAAGCAGAGGGAGCCGCCCCAACACACAGCCTTAGAACATGTTGGATATTACGGCAGGTGGCCAAAAGTGGCGAGGAACTTCTAGCCCGGAAACACTCCAACAATACCAAAGACGGTGTCAACAGATTTCGAGACCTTCAGATCAAACAATATGCGAAAGCTTAACAATCCGCTAACTCGCCAAGTCTACCAAGTAGCAACAGAAATCCATGGAGCGACACAGCTATTACCTTCAACGCCACGACGAGCCCACATTCCAACAACTAGAGCCCCACAAGACCGGGTACTTAGTCCCATAGTGGACGGCTTGATCGACAAAAGTCCTCATGGATGGCTGCAGCGGACTAAACCTCATTTACGAGGAAACTCGCTAAAAATGGAAATCAACTCGAGCCGATTGAGCGTAACCAGCACAACCTTTAGAGGAATAATCCCAGCTGAAGCGCTGCACCGAAAAAATCACACTGATGTGGTGTCGGATCTCCTGACAATTACAGATCCAAGAAGTCACGCCTGTGGCCCCGTTTCAGCAAAGGGGTATCACGCCATATTAGGACGAGAGGCATTCACAATTTTTCAAGCAGACTCATTACGGTACATGAAGCTCAAAATGTCGGGCTCATGAATAATCACTCTTGCTAGTGATCCGACATAGCACTGCATGAAAACAAGACACCAGCACTAGCCCTCGAGGCACTATCCGAAGCCTTAGCGGCAGAAGAACTCACACCAAGCGCCTACGGTGAATAGTGGACGATGTGATACCGATAAAAGATCCAAGTCCACCTCCTTCAAACCAGCAGATGAAATAATAAAATTCCAGGTCCATCCAACGACTCAACAAAGACGGCTCCATCGGGCACAATTGAACCCCCGACGAGACACCAAGATCAAGCTAATTCCTTCGGGAAAATTGGGATATCTTCGCCGCATCCTTCGACATGCCCGAATCCCACGCAGGTTGGCAGTAACACAGCCTAAACATCCTAAAAGGATTTAAGCCACCAAACAGTGCTCTTCGCATTTTCCAACCCAAAAGATAGGCAATGGGAGAAGAGCTAGCTAAACTATTGGAAGCCGATTCATTAGAGATATCAAACATCCGGACGGGCTAGCAACTGTGATGGTACCAAAGAAGGATAAATCCGGCGCCTCGGTTACATTAAAGACCTCAATAAGGCTTGCCTAAAGGATCCTTTCCATCTCCCCAGATCGATCAAATTATCGACGCCACAAGCAGGCACGATTCATTGTGCTTCCTAGACGATACCGCTATCATCAAATCAAGATGGCGGAAGGCATCGCCGCAACGGCATTTATCACTCCATATGGACCATTCGCTTCAACACGATGCCCTTTGCACTCAAAAATGCCGCGAATATATCAGCAGCATGATTCAAACATGTCCGCCACCCAAATCGGCAAAAAATGAGAGATACGAGACGACGTGATCACAAAACAAAACACGCCGAAACTTTAGTAGACGATTTGAGGCTCACATTCACAACCTCTGAGCATATGACATCAAGTCAATCCGAAAAATGCTGGGCGCACACCGAAAGTCAGGGCTTCATCAGATCCAGAGGAATTGAAGCAATCCGCCAAAATCCGAGCTCACCAGCTTGGATATTCCAAAGGACCTCAAACAAATACAAAACTTAACAGATGCGGCAGCCTTAAGCTGTTTTATCCCCATTTAGGAGAAAAGGCGCTGCCCTTTATCGCCTCCTCAGCGCATCAACACTTTGAGTGGACGGATGCCGCCACGCCGACTCGAAGAAATAAAGGCCATCGGGCAACCGGTCCCGGCTACGCCACTCGGGCGTAACCAATGTTGTTATACATCGCAGCAACACATCAAGTTGTAAGCGCGGTCCTCGCCGTCAACGAGAGATGTAGGGCATAAGTTCCTCTTCAAAAACCAAGTATTATGTCTCCACCGTGTTAACCCCTCAAGAATCCCATTACCCGCACTATCGAAGATAGCATATGCGGTGTTCATGGCGCCCCGAAACTTCGCACTACTTTCGTGAGTGTTCGATAATCGGCTCTCAAGTACCACTCAATGACATTATAAATAACCGCGACGAATGGGCAGGATTGCAAATGGGCCATTGAGCTCTTACCATTTGACATAACTTACAAACCTCGACGAGCTATAAAGTCACAAATTTTGTCGATTGTCACGATGGACCAAAGCCGAACTCCCTAAAGAGTACGGGCGATACTCCAATTGACCATGCATTTCGACGGTTCTAAAATGTTGGCCGGACTGGGTCAAGGCGTCAGATCGACGCCTCCCACCGGAGATACAACAAAGATGTACTTCAAATAATGTAAACGGACTCCAACAATGCACTTATACGAGGCCCTCGTTACATGGTCTCCTGATGGCGGTCTCCATGGGCATTCAACGCCTAGAGGTGCGGACTCAAACCTGCAATATCCCAAATAAATGGACTTCGACGCCAAGGATCCGAAAATGGCAGATATCGCAACGCTGTCCTAAAATGTCGCCTTTGGTTTGAAGGACTTGAATTCCATCACATAGCCCGAGATAATAACCAAGCTGCCGACGCCCCGCACGCATCGGCGAAACGTGATGTGCCCCTCCAAATATCTTTCCGAACCTTTCAAGCCATCCGCATTATGGGAAGAGGAGTCCGAGTGACAAACCGGAGAAAACCGCACCA
>JAHHZJ010004602.1:0-12176 GCA_021437245.1 Aegilops speltoides | reverse complement strand
TGTTTGTGAAGCTAACATGGCAAGAGCAAGTTCATAGGGTGCATGGATCACTAGAAAAGCACATGGCCAAAATAACTTAATGTTAAAGTCAAAAGAACATTATTTAGCAACTTTGGAGCAAGATAACAACATGATACAGCAGGCTATAATTGCAACGGGCATGAATAGATAGAGCAAGACATGTATAACAAAACATCCTTAGTGAACATCTCCGATTATGCATAGAACGACTAGTAGCAAGAAGTTTACATAGCAACAAAATATAACAGAATCTGCAGAAAACAAGAACAAAGAAGTACCCTACTTAACAAGCTCGATGCACTCAGCACACAAGTCACAAAAATACATGGTTTGCACCTCCGAAAGATGACATATCATAGATCAAAACATATGTAGAGCCTATGTTCCTAGGATGCACACATCAATCATGGCAAAAATGACAAATGAGCATGTTATAACAGTCAACGAAACAAAGAATATGCACTTGCAACAAAGATTCGGCATCAAGATGAGCTCCAATGAAAATGATGCAATGAAATGAAATGAAGTACTCGTCGAGGCAAACAATTTGACATATTGCACGCATGAAACGGAGCTACGGATGCAGAGATAAGATGCGATGAACATGGCATGATTATGCAAAATATTCAGGACGGGCGTTTTCGGGGAAGGGGAAAAAGTCAACCTCGGGATTTCGGATCCAGATCCGGGGCACGGGCGGCGAGGTTCGCCGGAGATTCCGCCGAAGTCGATGCCGGAGAGGAAGGAGAGGGCCGGAGACGGGCGATCCGGCGGATCGGCAGCGCGCGCCGGGGACAGGGCGGCGCGGAGAAGACGGCGAGGCGCCGGCAGGGGCGAAGCGCCAGCACGAGGCGACGGAGGCGGCGGCGAGGTGAGGCGAGGTCGGGGAGCCGGCGCGCGGAGGCTCGGCCTCCGGCCGGGCGGCGCGAAGCCGCTGGCGGGGTGCCGGGCGGAGATCCGCCGGGCGCGCCTCCGCGAGGCGGGTCGCGGAGGAGCGCGGCAGGGCGGCTCAGCGGAGAGTTGGCGCGGCGGCGATCGCGGGCGCTGGAGGCGGCGGATTCGCTGGGTCGCTGGGCCCGCGGCCTCGGTGTCCTGGGGCGGGCGTGGGACGATAGCCTCCTGGCCGAGGCGGACGGGCGTGTGTGGCGGTGCTCGATTCCAGAGTGAGGGAACGAGTAATTTAAAAATTTCACGCACACGCAAGATCATGGTGATGCATAGCAACGGAGGGGAGAGGTTGTCTCATACCGTAGACCGGGCGGAATCGCCGACGAACGGAGGAAGTAGTCGACGCCCCCAGCCCAACCGATCCAAGCACGCATTCGCACTCCGAGTTCTTGACACGCCGACAGCTCGATGACGCACCCGATCTCCAATCCAGCAGAGGCGCTGGAGGAGTTCCACAAGACGACGGCGCAGGACGATCTTGATGTTCTCCCGTCAGGGCTTCGCTTAAGCACCGCCAATATTACCGAGGTGTAATATCGTGAGGGGGCACCGACACGGCTAAGGAACGATCTCAATGATCAACTTGTGTGTCCAGGGGTGCCCCGCCCCTCAGATATAAAGGAGTGGAGGAGGGAGGGCCGCCTCACTATGGCCTTGGGAGTCCTACTCCCACCGGTAGGATTCCCTTTCCTAGTCCAACTAGGAGTCCTTCCATGTATTAGAGTAGGAGACTAGGAAGGGAAGAGAGAAGGAAGGAAGGAGGGGTGCGTTCCTCCCCAGTCCACGGACTAGGCCATGGGGCGCGAGCCGCCCTAGGCAGCCCCTCTTTTCCAGGCCCATAAGGCCCAATATTCTCCAGCGAATTTCAGAACCTCCCAGATCGAAATACCAATGACTGAACCTTCCAACTCCAAATAATCGCCAATATATCGATCTTTATGTCTCGACCATTTTGAGACTCTCATCATGTCCCCAATCTCATCCGGACTCAACTCCTTCGTACATCAAAACTCATAAACTCATAATATAACCGCCATCAAACCTTAAGCGCATGGATTCCACGGTTCGAGAACATGTAGACATGACCGAGACATGTCTCCGTCAATAACCAATAGCGGACCCGATGCCCATATTGGTTCCTAATATTCTACGAAGATCTTTATCGGTCGACCCATAACAACATACGTTGTTCCTTTGTCATCGGTATGTTATTGCCCGAGATTCATCGCCGTATCCAATACCTAGTTCATCTCATTACCGCAAGTGTCTTTACTGCTCCGAATACATCATCTCGCTTTAGTGATGTGCATTACCGAGAGGGCCCAGAGATACCTCTCCGACATTCGAGGACAAATCCTAATCTCAAATACGCCAACCCAACAAGTACCTTTGGAGACACCTAGAGCACCTTTATAATCACCCAGCATGCCAGGACGCTTTGGTAGCACACAAAGTGTTCTCCGAAACGGAGTTGCATAATCTCATAGTCATAGGAACATGTATAAGTCATGAAGAAAGCAATAGCAACATACTAAACGATCGGGTGCTAAGCTAACGGAATGGGTCATGTCAATCGATCATTCAACTAATGATGTGATCCTGTTAATCAAATAACAACTTTTGTTCATGGTTAGGAAACATAACCATCTTTGATTAACAAGCTAGTCAAGTAGAGGCATACTAGTGACACTGCTTGTCTATATATTCACACATGTATTATGTTTCCTTAATACAATTCTAGCATGAATAATAACATTTATCATGAAATAAGGAAATAAATAATAACTTTATTATTGCCTCTAGGTATTTTTCAGCTCCCACTTGCACTAGAGTCAATAATCTAGTTCACATCGCCATGTGATTGAACACCAATAATCATATCTCATATGATTAACACCCATAGTTAACATCCCATGTGACCAACACCCAAAGGGTTTATAGAGTCAATAATCTAGTTCACATCGCTATGTGATTAACACCCAAAGAGTACAAAGGTATGATCATGTTTTGTTCATGAGAGAAGTTTAGTCAACGGCTTACATTCGACCGTATGTATTTTGCAAATATTCTATGTCACAATGCTCGCACGGAGCTACTCTAGCTAATTGCTCCCACTTTCAATATGTATCTAGATCGAGACTTAGAGTCATCCGATCGGTGTCAAAACTTGCATCGACGTAACCCTTTACTTAACCTTTGTCACTTCCATAATCGGAAACAATCCTTATTCCACTATGGATAATTTTGACTGCCTGATCTACCCAGATCACTATTGTATCCCCCAAACTCAAAGTAGGGTATACAATGATCTGGTACAAAGATGGCATATTTATAGAACCTATGGCCAAGGCATAGGGAATGACTTTTTCTTTCTATCTTCCGGTGGTCGGGTTTTGAGTCTTACTCAATTTCACACCTTGTAACAAGCAAGAACTCCTTTTTTGATGTTCCATTTTGAACTACTTCAAAATCTTGTCAAGGTATGTACTCATTGAAAAACTTATCAAGCGCCTTGAACTATCTCTATAGATCTTGATGCTCAATATGTAAGCAACTTCACCGAGGTCTTTCTTTGAAAAACTCCTTTCAAACACTCCTTTATGCTTTCGTAATAATTCTACATTATTTCCGATCGACAATATGTCATTCACATATACTTATCGAAATGTTGTAGTGCTCCCACTCACTTTCTTGTAAATACATGCTTCACGCAAGTCAGATAAACTATATGCTTTGATCAACTTATCAAAGCGTATATTCCAACTCCGAGATGCTTGCACCAGTCCATAAATGGATCCTGGAGCTTGCACACTTTGTTAGCTCCTTTGGATCGATAAAACCTTCTGTTGCATCATATACAACTCTTCCTCCGTAAATCCATTCAGAATGCAGTTTTACATCCATTTGCCAAATTTCATAATCATAAATGCGAATTGCTAACATGATTCGGACAGACTTAAGCATCGCTACGGTGAGAAAGGTCTCATCGTAGTCAACCCTTGAACTTGTCGAAAACCTTTTTGCAACAAGTCGAGCTTTGTAGATAGTAACACTACTATCAACGCCCGTCCTTCCTCTTGAAGATCCATTTATTTTCTATGGTTTGCCGATCATCGGCAAATCCATCAAAGTCCATACTTTGTTCTCATACATGGATCATATCTCGATTTCATGGCCTCAAACCATTTTGGAATCTGGCTCATCATCGCTTCCTCATAGTTTGTAGGTTTGTCATGGTCAGTAACATGACTCCGTACAGGATTACCGTACACCGTGCGGATCTCACTGCTTTTACCTACGAGGTTCGTAGTAACTTGATCAAGTTACATGATCATCATCATTAGCTTCCTCACTAATTGGTATAGTAGTCACAAGAATGATTTCGTGATGAACTACTTTCCAATAAGGAACATGTAACCATTCTCATCAAGTTCTACTTTCCTCCCACTCACTTCTTTCGAGAGAAACTCCTCTCTAGAAAGGATCCATCTTAGAACGAATATCTTGCCTTCGGATCTGTGATAGAAGGTGTACCCAACAATTTCCTTTGGGTATTCTATGAAGACGCATTCTCGATTTGGGTTTGAGCTTATCGATGAAACTTTTTCACATAAGCATCGCAACTCCAAACTTTAAGAAACGACAACTTGGGTTTCTTGCTAAACCACGCTCATATAGTGTCGCCTCAACGGATTTAGATGGTGCCCTTTTAATGTGAATGCAGTGTCTCTAATGCATGATCCCAAAACGATATTGGTAAATCGGTAAGAAACATCATAGATTGTACTATATCCAATAAAGTACGGTTATGATGTTTGACACACCATTATGATGTGGTGTTCCGTGGCATGAATTTGTGAAACTATTCCACATTGTTTTAATTGAAGACCAAACTCAGAACTCAAATATTTGTCTCGCGATCGATCGAGAAACTTTATTTTTCTTGTTACGATGATTTTCCACTTCACTCTGAAATTCTTTGAACCTTTCAACTATTTCAGACTTATGTTTCATCAAGTAGATATACCCATATCTCTCAAATCATCTGTGAAGGTCATAAATAACGATACTTGCCAAGCATCAACACTCATTGGATCGCATACATCGATGTATTATTTCCAATAAGTCAAGAGTTTGTTCCATTGTTCCGAGAACGGAGTTTTAGTCATCTTGCCCATGAGGCATGGTTCAAGCATCAATGATTCATAATCAAGGATTCAAAATCCCATCAAGATGGAGTTTTTCCATGCGTTTTACAAATATGATTAAACGGTCACAAATAAGTTGCACTATCATTATTAACTTTGCATCTTTTGGTTTCAATATTATGAATATTGTATCACAATCGAGATCCAATGAACCATTTTCATTGGGTGTAACTATAAGGTTTTATTCATTAAATAAAATAGTTTATTTCTTACTTAAATGAATAACCGATTGCAATAAACACATCAAATCATATTCATGCTCAACGCAAACACCAAATAACATTTATTTAGGTTCAACACTAATCCGAAGTATAGGGAGGTAGATGATGATCATATCAATCTTGAAACTACTTTCAACACACATCGTCACTTCACCCTTAACTAGTTTCGCTTATTCCGAACTCCATTTCGAAGTTACTACTCAGAATCAACCAGTACCAAATACCAAGGGTTGCTATAAACACTAGTAAAGTACACATCAATAACATGTATATCAAATATACCTTTGTTCACTTTGCCATCCTTCTTATCCACCAAATACTTGGGGTAGTTCTCTTTCAAAGGACCAGTCCTTTGCAAGAGAAGCACTTAGTCTCGTGCTTAGGTCCGCTTGGGCTTCCACTTGAGCAGCAACTTGCTTGCCGCTCTTCTGAAGTTCCCTTCTATCCCTTTGCCCTTTTCTTGAAACTAGTGGTCTTGTTAACCATCAACACTTGATGTTCTTTCTTGATTTCTACCTTCAACGATTTCATCATCATGAAAACTTGGGAATCATTTTCATCATCCCTTGCATACTATAGTTCATCACTAAGTTCTACTAACTTGGTGATGGTGACTAGAGAATTGTCAATCACTATCTTATCTCGAAGATTAACTCCCACTTGATTCAAGCAATTGAAGTACCTGTAATCTGAGCACATGCTCACTAGTTGAGCGATTCTCCTCCATCTTTTAGCTATAGAACTTGTTGAGACTTCATAACTCTAACTCGGTATTTGCTTGAAATATTAACTTCAATTCTCGAACATCTATATGGTCCATGATGTTCAAAACATCTTTGAAGTCCCGATTCTAAGCCATAAAGCATGGTGCACAAAACTATCAAGTAGTCATCATATTGAGCTAGCCAAACGCTCATAACGCTCAGATGTGCTCCTGCAATAGGTCGTCACCTAGCGTGCATTAAGGACATAATTTTTCAGGCAAGATTGAGGATAAATCGATCAGGATCCAATCCGCATCATTGCTACTAACATTTTCCAATACAATTTTCTAGGAACATATCAAAATAAACATATGAAAGCAACAACGCAAGCTATTGACTTACAACATAATTTGCAAAATACTACCAGACTAAGTTCATGATAAATTTAAGTTCAATTAATCATATTACTTAAGAACTCCCACTTAGATTACATCTCTAGTCATCTAAGTGATCACGTGATCCAAATCAACTAAACCATAACCATCATCACGTGAGATGGAGTAGTTTTCAATGGTGAACATCACTATGTTGATCATATCTACTATATGATTCACCTCGACTTTCGGTCTCCGTTCCGAGGCCATATCCTGAATGCTAGGCTCCAAGTTTAACCTCGAGTATTCCGGTGCAAAACTGGCTTGCACCTGCTAGATGGACGAGGCTTATCACACCCGATCATACGGGTGTCCGGCACATTTAACTTTGGCAACGGTCATACCGGAGAACACTTTTGATAATTAGTGAGAGATCATCTTAAAATGCTACCCAATCAAAGCAAGAATAAGATGTATAATAGATAAACATCATATGCAATCAAAATATGTGACATGATATGGCCATGATCATCTTGCTTTGATCTCCATCTCCAAAGTAATCCCATGATCTCTATCGTCACCATACCGACACCATGATCTTCATCATCTTGATCTATATCAATGTGTCATCACATGGTTGTCTCACCAACTATTGCTCTTGCAACTATTGCATCAATAGCATAAAGTAAAGCAATTATTTGGCACTTGCATCTTATGCAACAAAGAGACATCCATAGGGCTTCCGCCAGCTTGTCGATAACTTCAACAAAACATGATCATCTCATACAACAACTTATATCTTATCACGCCTTGACCATATCACATCACAACATGCCCCGCAAAACAAGTTAGACGCCCTCTACTTTGTTGTTGCAAATTTTACGTTGCTACGGGCTTGAGCAAGAACCATTCTTACCTACGCATCAAAACCACAACGATAGTTTGTAGTTGGTGCTGTTTTAACCTTCCAAGGACCCGGCGAGCCACACTGTTCAACTAAAGTTGGAGAAATTGACACCGCTAGCCACCGTGCAAAGCACGGCGAGAACCGCTCGCGTAAGCGACGCTGTAATGTCGGTCGGCCGCCCATCCAACAATACCGAACCAAAGTATGACATGCCGGAAGCAAGATGACTTATATCGCCCACAACTCACTTGTGTTCTACTGCATATAACATCAAACCATAAAACCTGGCTCGATCCACTGGGGAACGAGTAATTTAAAAATTTCCTACGCACACGCAAGATCATGGTGATGCATAGCAACGAGAGGGGAGAGTGTTGTCTACGCCTTGGAGACCAAGCGGAAGGCTGACGCAACGAGAGGAAGTAGTCGACGTCCTCCCGGTCCAACCGATCCAAGCAAGCATTTCGCACCTCCGAAGTTCTTGACACGCAAGCTCGATGACGCACCTGATCTCCCATCCAGCAGAGGGCTGGAGGAGTTCCACAAGACGACGGTGTGGTGACAATCTTGATGTTCTCCGTCGCAGGCTTCGCTTAAGCACCGCCACAATATTACCGAGGTGTAATATCGTGGAGGGGGGCACCGACACGCTAAGGAACGATCTCAATGATCAACTTGTGTGTCCAGGGTGCCCCTCCCCGGATATAAAGGAGTGGAGGAGGAGGCCTGCCCCTACTATGGCGCGCTCTGGGAGTCCTACTCCCACCGAGTAGGATTCCCTTTCCTAGTCCAACTTGGAGTCCTTCCATGTATTAGAGTAGGAGACTAGGAAGGGAAAGAGAAGGAAGGAAGGAGGGGTGCCCTCCCCAGTCCACCCGGACTAGGCCATGGGGAGCGCGCCTGCCCTAGGCAGCCCCTTCTTTCCCGTAGGGCCCAATAAGGCCCAATACTTCCCCGCGAATTTCCTGAACTCTCGGATCTGAAAAACCAATGACTCGAACCTTTCCAACTCCAATATAGTCGCCCATATATCGATCTTTATGTCTCACCATTTCGAGATCCTCGCCATGTCCCCAATCTCATCCGGGACTCAACTCCTTCGGTACATCAAAACTCATAAACTCATAATATAACCGCCATCAAACCTTGTGCAGGACCTACTGTTCGAGAACAGTAGACATGACCGAGACATGTCTCCGTCAATAACCAATAGCGGACCTCGATGCCCATATTGGTTCTACATATTCTAGAAGATCTTTATCGGTCGACCGCATAACAACATACGTTGTTCCTTTGTCATCGGTATGTTACTTGCCCAGATTCGATCGCCGGTATCCAATACCTAGTTCAATCTCGCACGCAAGTCTCTTTACTCGCTCCGAATACATCATCTCCAACTAACTCAAGTTGCAATGCTTGCAAGGCTTAAGTGATGTGCATTACCGAGAGGGCCCAGATACCTCTCCCATTCGAGTGACAAATCCTAATCTCAAATACGCCAACCCAACAAGTACCTTTGAGACACCTGAGAGCACCTTTATAATCACCCAGCACGCTAGACGCTTTGGTAGCACACAAAGTGTTCTTCGTAAACGGAGTTGCATAATCTCATAGTCATAGGAACATGTATAAGTCATGAAGAAAGCAATAGCAACATACTAAACGATCGGGTGCTAAGCTAACGGAATGGGTCATGTCAATCGATCATTCAACTAATGATGGATCCGTTAATCAAATAACAACTCTTTGTTCATGGTTAGGAAACATAACCATCTTTGATTAAAGCTAGTCAAGTAGAGGCATACTAGTGACACTGCTTGTCTATATATTCACACATGTATTATGTTTCCGTTAATACAATTCTAGCATGAATAATAACATTTATCATGAAATAAGGAAATAAATAATAACTTTATTATTGCCTCTAGGGCATATTTCCTTCAGTTGAGGTGGTGCGTGATGATATGTCCCAGCAAGAAACGCCCGCCATGAGGGGAAAATGATCTAGGTTAACCGATTTCGGAGATGACATATATAGGTAGAGGGAGCTAGGAGATCCAAATGAGGTGCTTTTCTCCCACACGATCGGGATCGAACAACCAGAGCATGGAGGTGAGTTTGCGGTTTTAAACTTTGGAAGGGTGTTAAGCTGCAAAAAAAGAGGGCTTTTGCGCTTCGGTTAACTGCTGAGTATCAAACAAACTCAAATGGCACAAATTGATGAGTTCACTGGTGTTATACCAAGGCTGGCAAACCTCGGGCCATTCCGAGAAAGTTTAACACCCACTCACAACGAGAGACAAAAGGGGAACAGTGGAGGACATAGGAGTGCCGGATTGCAAAATGGACAACGAGGAAAATGCTCGATGCATGAGACGTAACACGAATGCGTAAATGAGATGCATGATGACATGATAAATGCAACACACAAGCAAATGACATGGCATTGGCGGTGAATAATCGCGTACACCTGGCGATCGGATCCGGCATTACATGTGGTTAGTCGGTCGGGCCGACTTCGCCAAAGCGCTGGGCGAGATACACGAGGTGTACATATGTAAGTTAGAGCATGTGTGAAGAAGTACACCGCAGGGTTAATATGATCTATTCAATAGCCGTGTCCGCAAAAAGGACTTCCGTTGCTCGATACCTATAGACAAGGAAAGTGGATACTTAAAATGCGCAAGATAAGCATGAGTGCTATGGATGGCGCTTCGAGGGAGACGGAGCGGATCCATAGTGGTGTATTGATATGGTGAATATGGGACTCGTAGCGCCCACCTCAAAAGAGTTACTTGCGCCGAGTTCAGAGAGCCACCGAGTCAAAGCTGGCTTGTCGCAGTTAAACCCACCATCCCTTTGTTGATAATGATGCATATGTAGTTAGTTCGAGTAAGTCTTTTGGGTACATTTGTACTCACGCTTGCCTATTTTACGCTTTTTGCAGAGACTTCGTTTCACTAGTAGTTCCGCTGGGACTTCGACGCTTAGCTTGTTATCACTACGATCTTGTGCCCTCGGCAGATCCGTAGATAGTCGCTTTTCACCTTTTCATTTATAGATATCTGCATCTGCATATGTTAAGCTTCCGCTTGTGCTTTGACTTGTATATTCAATGTTGGGTCATGAGACCCATGTTTGTAATATATCGCCCCTGGAGCCTTTTTGAATAAAATACTTGGGTTGAGAGTCATGTTGTGATGCCATGTTGTATTTGCACATATCGGTATATTGTGTGTATGTTATTGAAATGCTTGGTATGTGGGATCCGACTATCTAGTTGTTTATCCTTAGTATCCTCTTACCGGAAATGTCTCCTAGTGCTTCCAATGAGCCATGGTAGCTTGCTACGCTCCGAACACTTAGGCTGGCCGCATGTGTCCTTCTTCGCTCCGGTCTGGCCCCTTCGGGAAATGTCCCGCGATGAATACCGGAGTCCTGTTAGCCCGCTACAGCCCGGTTCACGGAGTCCTCATAGCCGCTACAGCCTCGAATCACCACCGATGACCGACACGCTCGAGTCGGGTCATGGATGCCCATCCTCGTAAGTTTGTGCCACTTTGGGTTTATGACTCATGTCACCGGCCCTTATCATATGGATGCTAGCGACACTATCATATACGTGCCAAAAGGCCAAACGGCCCCAGTAAAGGTAAGGCGAACACGGGGATACCATGGCGAGGCCACAAAGGATATGAGGTTTACATGCTAGATCGATGTGGCATTGAGTCGGGTCCGACACGGCCTCCGGCCGCTGGCTTCTTCCCGCTCCGACTTCTACTAACTCCACGCACTCCACCTCACCCCCAACACGGTGGTGCCGCCGCGGCCTTCGCTTTTTGGCGGCTTCCTCGGCCCCTCCCCACCATCGAGCTCGGGGAGTTCTTTCAATCCAAGTCGCAATCACACGCCAGCGGTCCGCGCGGGCCTTCATCGCCATGAGGAGGTCCACCGACAACCCTTCCTTCAATCGCTGATCCAGCTTGGGAAGCTCGCAACGGTCTTATTATGTAAAGAACGTTGCCCGAACGGCGATTATGTCAACTTGCCGCACAGCCCCGCCGCTGGAGGCCGCCAGGTCCTTTCGCCAGATCGCGACGCCGCCGAGTTGAGCCGGCTCGACTTCGGGTTCAATCCACCGACCACCGGGCTCGACTTGATAGCCGCCGAGCCGCCGGTCCTTCCGCTTCAAGGCCGGCCTCACCTGATCTGGGCATAGCGGCGCCGACCAAGCCGCCAAAGACGTGGAGATGCCCTTCACGACGAGGTGTCTTATATGGTGAACTATATCGCCAATCCGCAAGCTCAAACCGATTGGCGTGATGGCATGGCGCCATTCTTCGCCGCCAATCCACCACCAATGGTAAGTTTATTTTATTTGTCGCGAATCTTTTCCGACTCGACCCCGGTCGTTTAATCGAATCCCTTCTTCACCTCCGCCGGGACCACGGGCCGAGCGAGTTCGCCCGACAATCCACCGATGATGCCGATTTGGGGCGGGCCCCGACGAGGACGCGGGGCGGCGGCGGAAAGGGTTCGCCACCGCCGCCAAAGATCCCTGATGACGGACCCGCCCCACGCCCCCGGGCCCCTTTAACGCCGCCCATCCGGGCGGGCCGCAGAGGCGGCGATCGCGCCGAGCGGCACGATCCTTCGGCCGATCAAGAGGTTTGGGCAGCCCGGGGCGGCAACCAAATGTGACGAGGCGGGCCGCGATGCCCGCCTCAAAGTGGGAAGAGCGCAGCGGCCCCGGGCAAGTTTCGCCCTTTACTCAATCTTTCTTTTTTTCTTTT
>JAHHZJ010004601.1:0-11518 GCA_021437245.1 Aegilops speltoides | reverse complement strand
CAACTGCTTAAGAAGCAAATTTGAAGAAGTCAAGAAAGTGAAGAAAACTCCAAGAGGAAGAGGTTAGTGCATTATGATGCAGAGAGGAAGATGAGGATGAGGAAGCACCCCAGCCTCCTCGTGGTAAGCTCATGGGTGATGCCATCGGGCCGGAGCCACTTCAAAGCCCGCACCCTTTCCACCAAGGCAGCTCCAAGAAAGCCTCCGCCAAGCCCAAGAAGACAACAGAACATTCCAAGATCCAAAAGAACAAAGATGATGTGCCACCACGGTCGATGATGAAGGACCGCTAAAACTTCGCCCAAAACGCCACTTACAATGATGCTCATCCTCAAGCGAGAATATGAAGGAAAGGAAAGAAGAGGTCTCGTTTGGAGACAAGTATCCATATGCCATGAGGAGAAGAATCCCTGATCCCAATTTCACCTAGAGCAAAGAGGATTTATGAGACCGGCGATGGACAAGAAGCCCATTTATAAACAAGATATGTTGATTGGAAATACATTGAAAGGAAGAGCATGAGACTTCTTTCCACATGTCATGAGAGCTTCAAGCATGTGGTGTTGCGATTTGTAGGTCGGTTGACAAAGAACGATGAGATGATTATGCAATTTATGCCACAACTCATTTCTATCCCTGGAAAGATTACATGGATGACAAGGCCAAAGATTTTCTTCATCCTTAAGAATGGGCGAACTTCAATGCTCCAAAGGCAAAGAGAGGATGATGTTGATGTATATGGTATTCCAAAGAAGAACCATGAATCCATGAAGAACATGTACAAAGAGGTTCCAAAGAAAGGATTTAACGAAGTCGCCAAGACTATCTCCGTGGTCTACCTACCACAAAACTATTTCGAGGCATACCTTGATGCCCAATGAGATCATCGCATGATCGAGGATACCTATCAACATGCTGATATACTTGATGAGAAAACCTTTCAAGGTGATGGACTTAATAGTAGAAACCATTAAAAGGACCCAAAGACCTAAAAGGTCGGGTGGATTTGCCCCGATATTCAGATGCTTATCAATGCCAAGTTTGGCATGGGCACATTCTTGTTGATAGAGAACACTTACCACCGCACCGGCATGAGGATAATGATGTTGTGATGGATGAGGGACCCAACATCCCAAGGTCAAGCAAAGATTGAAGTGCCAAGAAAGCCAAATGACAAGGAAGCAAAGAGAAAGAAAGCCTAAACCAAAGAGTGTTGGAGAGCAGCCTTGGCTACCCAAAGGATTGAGCAACGCCTCCAAGATTGAACCTCGGAGAGTCTAGAGGATTGTTGAAGACAAGATCCACGCCCGATGGAAGCGATCAAGTGCAAGTAATCCAACAAGCTTGAGGCGATATTGAGGAAGCAAAGAGGGAGAAGGAAGAGCTTATGCGGAGATGCAGGATGACTTAGTCCAGATGCTTATCAACAGACGCCCGTCCCACAGACTCGATCAGCTATTCCAAAGGATCGACAAGATACATTTCCAAGACTTACACCCATCAGCTTGTCCACCCACCCAGGACACTCCTCCAAAAGAATCACCAAGTCTTCCCGATGTGCCATATCAACTCCAACATCAACCTGCATAAGAGCCGCCAAGAGTCCCAGGACGCTTAGCTCTATGCTGTTTTAACTTTTTGGTAACTTGTTCCAAAGGGGAGAAATTTATAGATCATAGGACTTTGAGAGAGAGAGAGTGTTTTGCCTTTTTTTTTTGCTCATTTGCGTTTCTTTTGAGATACTTTTGGTTTTCGAGACATTTTGTGTTTGACATAAGTTTGATGCTCATTAAAGAATCATATACCATTCCTTGTGTTTAATGATGCTTGGTCTTTTATGCTTTAATGTGCAAGCTTATCATATGCTATTCCTATCGTATGACCATTTACTCGTCTTGGTGATTGGGTGCATGCTATTCATTCTATCATTTTGGCCCACCAAGATGTATGTGACATGAAGAGGACCCATGATCCTAATCGAGCATTTGCATTCAAACGCAAATCTTAAATAATGCACAAATTTAGGGGAGGCTTATACATCTTTTCAAACCTTTAAAATTATTATTGATTATATCCGTTAAGTTTGCTTAGTTGTCATCAATTACCAAAAAGATTAAAGTAACTTCCCCCTTTTTGGAAAATAACAACAATATACAAACTAAATTTCTTGGAATTTTCGAAAGTTCAGAATGGGTTGGCAAGGACTCAAAATGGCCCCCAAAATGTAAGGCAAGATTGGCAAAAGCCCTTTTTTTTTATGACCAAGATAATTGGTCCATAAAACCAATACTATTAAAAGGGTAGGTTTATGTACCGTTCTCAAAGTGCTTAGTGATACATCTCCAAACTATCGAACTTTCACCGCCATAACACTCATAAGTAATCTCGGTCCCACCAATATTCCAAACTCCCACACCGAGATGAACCACCCATATAGCCAAACCCTAGAAATCTGGATTTTCCGATTCAACTCGGTCTCACCGAACTTGAGTTCCAAGTTCAGAATTTATCAAATCGGTGTCACCGAGATGATGAAGTCGGTCCCACCGAGATTGGCAAGCCCTTTTACCAATCGGAAACCGAGATTTATTTTCCCCACCAAAATCCCAACCTACATGATTTGAACTTTGTCTCACCGAGTTGTCAACTTCGTCCCACCGAGATTGGTCAAATGTGTTAACGGTTGATTTTGTGTGGAGGCTATAAATACCCTCCACCCCCTCTTCATTCGGGAGAGAGCCATGAAAGAACTACCACTCCTACCTTACATTTCGAGAAGAGAACTACCTACCCTTTGTTGAGACGTTGCTCCACTCCCACCATATGAAGCTTGATCTCTAGCCTTCCCAGTTGCTTTCCACTAATCCTTTCTTCCACCACAGCCAAATCTGAGGAGAGTTGAGTGTTGGGGAGATTACATTTGAAGCACAAGAGCAAGGAGTTCATCATCATCAACACCTTATTACCTTTGGAGGGTGGTGCCCCTAGATTGGTTAGGTGTCGCTTGGGAGCCCCCGAGATGTGGAGTTGAACCAAGAAGTTTGTAAGGGCAAGGAGATCGCCACTGTGAAGATCTACCCAGGGCTAGCCTCCGTTGGGAGGCCATGATGGCATAGACAAGGTGGACCTTCGTGGGTGGAGCCTCCTGGACTCTCGAGCCTTCCTCCTGGGTTGAAGTCCCATCAACGTGGAAGACGATAGCACCACCTATCAACCACGGAAAAAATCACCGCTCCCAAAATTGGCTTTTTTCTCCACCTCTCTTTACTACATGTGCAATTTACTTTTCCTTATACTCTAAATTGCATGTTAGGGTGATGCTTGACTTGATCATCATTGTGAATCGCCAAAAACTTGTCTTTATCAAAAGGCATAATTTTTATATTGTCAAGTAGTCTAATCACCCCCCTAGACATACTTTCGATCCTACAAGTGGTATCGAGCTTTGGTCTCCATTGTATTGGTTTCATTGCATTGACTCCATAAGCTTGGTTTCACAACCTGAGAGTATGGCCTAGTGAGGGTAATTTTGAGAGGTCCTTACTTTGAACAAACTTTGCTAGTTGGAAGCATAAAATGAAAATGCATATTCTGGCATAACCCACCAAGATGGGGCATTATTTGTGTTGGTATGCAAGGTGAATTCTTCGAGGAAGGAAAGTTCCGGATCGCGGTTACAACGGATGAATTATGGATGTTGCAAAACAATGCTCAAGCTTGTGACATTTCTTCAATGCCTTTGTCCCGAGGAGTTCAACAAAATCAGCCCCTTGAGAATGCAAAAGAGATTTGGGATACTTTGGTTGAAATGCACGAAGGTACCGAGTCCGTGAAGGAATCAAAGCTAGATGTTTTCAAGGTCAACTTGACAAGTTCAAGATGAAGGAAGGTAAGGAGTCCTGAAATGTACTCTAGGCTTGCTCTCATCACAAATGAGATTCCCTTAGGAAGCGAAGAAATGACCGATCGATTCATCATCAAGAAGATTCTCAGCTTTGATGGAAAGTATGACACCCGTGCACTTTGATCCAAATGATGCCAAACTACAAGAATCTCAAGCCAACCAAGTCATTGGAAGAATTGTTGCCATGAGATGACACTTAAAGATAAGGAAGAGCTTCACAACAAGTCAAGTGGTGCTTTAAAGCTACAAGTGATGCCCCACAACCTCAAGTGACAAGCTAGTTTCCAATGAAGAGATAAGCCTAATGGTAAAGAACTTCAACAAATTCTACAAGAGTAGAAGCAAAGAAAGAAGCTCAAAGTCTAGATCATATGATGAAAAGAGATCTTCTAGTCGGATCGAATCGCAAATTGTGGAAGACCCGAACTACTCAAATGAGTGTTCGGCCCCCACAAGAGAAGAGAAGAATTCCAAGAAGAAGAAGCTCAAGAGATGAGTCACCCTGAAAGAGAGAAGGAGAGAGATGATCATGAAAGAAGACCTCCTGAGAAGCAAGGATTCGAGAGGAAAGACAATCATCAAGGGCTAACAAGAAAAAACATCAAGCTAGGGAATGGGTCTCCGCCCGACTCCACAATCAATCCAAGAAGCTATCACTCCAACTCCGACTACACCAAGATGAAGGTGTTGCCGGTCTTTTCGGTCCTCCAACTCCAACTCCTATGACTTATTTGATTCACCAAATGAGGGAATTGGAAGATGCTTCATGGCTAAAGGCCCCAAGGTATCACAACCCTAATTCATTGACTTTGATAGTGATGAGGATGACTTGCTTGGTGAAGATGAGCCACATGATAAATCCAATGAGCCTAGTAATGATGAACATGCTAGTAGTCTTTATAGTCAGAAGAGTCGAATGACAATGCTATGAAGGAGATTGAGCTTCTAACTAAAGAACTAAACACTCTTAAGTTAGCTCATGAAACAACTCAAGAAGATCAAGAGAGCTCCTAAGATCTCATGAGAAGTACGCCAGAAGCTCACTTAGAGCAAGAACATGAGTTTCTAAAAGCAATCAATGACATCTTCAAAGAAGAGTTTTCATATCTTGCCAAACGACCTCTTGTCAAATTTCTTGCCCCCATTAAAACTAAGCATGACAAGCATAAGAAAAATTCTTCATCTAGTAGTAACAATAACCATGTAAATCCAATATTGTTGCTTCTAGTAGTTCTCTTGATTCCACTAAAATGTTTCAAGCCAAGTTACACTTGAGCAAGAAAATAGTTTATTGAAAGGGATTATAGAGAAAGGTGTTACAAGAGCCTTGCAAGCAAGAACTTTGAGGAAATTGTTCGAAGCAAGGAAGGCACCAAGAATCAAGGAATTGGTTTTGAGCGAAAGTTCAACGCCGAGGGTGTTGAAGAAGGTCAATATCCACTCCACGTTTGTTTCTCAAAAGGAGAAGTATGATCCTACTTCTTCCAATGTGGAACAAGCCAAGATGACCTTCCACCACAAGACCACAAGCTAAAAGGCAAGGACAAGCTTCAAGAGGAGATTGATGCATTTATTGAAGCACCCGCCATGGTCAAGGGGTTCCCAAAAACGCCAAGTTCTATTCCAAGCTCAACTACAACCCCAAGGATTCCCATCAAGATGATGTGGTCCCAAGAAGAAGAACTAGAGTTCTTGAGGGTGACTCCCCAACATACTTCACTCACATTCATTTTGGCAAAAACTTGTGCAATCAACTTCCACATTATGCACTAGTTCATGGAGTCACAAACCCTCTTGTTGGTAAGTCAAGGGACAAGGTAATCATTGCTTTCATGGACATCATCTATTGTGACTCAATCTATGTCCATGGATATCCTTGTTTGTTCCTTTGGGACTAACCCATGTAGGTATTGAAAGTCCCAATCCAAAGGATTGCTCCCAACTCTTGATGATCTTCATCAACATTGAGCATCCACATCTTCAACATCTACATGAAGTCTTCTACACAACCCAAGGTTAGTTTGACCTTTAAAAGGGTTCTCACATCTAGGGGAGCTTTGTTTCAAAGAATTGAGCTAAAGCATCTTCAAATGATGTGAACACATCAATTTTATGTAAAAGTGGTAACCCCACTTGTGCTTAAACGATGAGTATGACCTATGATCAAATGTTCTCATTTGACCCTAAGTCAATATACTCAATAAAGATGACCTAGTCATCCAAATTGTGTGTTAGTTGCTAGAGTTTTGATTGTGCATGTTTGACACATATTTCATTTGCTATCTTATTGTGTGAGCATGTTGGATGCATGATTTTATCCATTCAAGGACATCCATTTGTTGTTTTGGTTGTTTTGATTTTTCCGACCAAATGGATGGACAAGAATGCCTAAGTTCCTCCCCGCTATCTATGCTTTCTTGTCTCAAATTCTATTCATGCTTACATCACAAACTTTGAACAAGTCTTTTTTGACCTCCGAGGAGGGCACGAGCCACCGATCCCAAAGGCTAACTTCCAAAACCTTCTAAGTGATTTGGCGACAACTCACTCAAACCCGAACCAAAGCATTTAGATTGAAGGTTTTCACCCGTGAAACCAAGGTGATTTTCGGCGGATCGGGCATAACGCCCGCGTTATCCATCTTGCCACCGAAGTTTACAACCGTCCCACCGAAAGAAAGGGGTATATACGAGGGCCTGATTTCACTTCAAACGCTTCCCACTTTGGCCGCCGCTTTGGTCTCGGATCGCCGCTGCCGCCTCGCGCCGCCAGTTCCGCCAACGGACATCTTCCCGGGCGCCAGAGAAAACTCCAAAGTTAGGGTGAGTTTGACCACTGTGCTCCATCTCCCATTCAATGCACGCTTTTGCCTATAATCTTGCCACGATTGAAATTTCCTAACACCATTGTTCTTTGAACAGATTCGAGTAAAGTTTTAGGTTAGGTTTCCCAACAATCTCGGTGAGACCGATTTAATTTTCAAAGACCATTTGGCCTATGGCGACAGACCTTTTCGTCCAACCGAAGGGCAAATCGGGTGACCAAATGAGGATTTAGTGAAACCCTAGGTTTTGGCAGATCAAACCCACTTCGTCCAACCAAAGTGGTGTGAATGCTTCAACACTTCATTCCCAATTTTAAACTTCCACCAAATGTCTCGTGAAAACCTAATACTAGAATTTGAACTCATTTGTTTGCAAAAACTTCTGCGGGATAACTCTTCTTCTCCCACACCTTATCTATTCAAGGTTGTCACCATGTCGATGCAGTGACGCAAAGGTCGAGTCACCATTGCAGATATTCCAGAGGCAGCACTAGTCCCGATCCCAAAAGTCATCGATGATGGTGAGAGGAGACCAAGTGGTTTGCCTCTCACCACCGGTAAAGAAGAGGAACTCATGATGAAGACTCAATTTTGTTTTGAGGAAGAGGTCACTCAAAGCCTAAGAGAAAAGTTGTTGCCAAAGAGCCAAAGGTCAAAAACCAAGAAGGGCACCAAAAGTGAAGGAATCAACTGTGCAAGAAGCAATTTGGAAGAAGGCCAAAAAAGGAAGAAAACTTCCAAGAGGAAGAGGTTAGTGCATGATGATGCAAAGAGGAAGATGAGGAGAGGAAGCACCCCAGCCTCCTAAGCCAAGCTCATGGGTGATGCCATTAGGGGAGCCACTTCAAAGCCCGCAACGCCCCCAAAAGGCAGCTCCAAAGAAACCGCCAAGCCCAAGAAGATAGCGAACATTCCAAAGATCCAAAAGAACAAAGATGATGTGCCACCAACAGGTCGATGAAAGGACCGCTTAAACTCGCCCAAAACTGCCACTTCACAATGATGCTCATCCTCAACCGGAATATGAAGGAAAGGAAAGATAGAGGTCTCCATGGAGACAAGCGATCCATATGCCGGGAGGAGAAGAACTCTGATCCCAGATTTACACCGAGAGCAAAGGACTTCTATGAGACCGGGATGGACAAGAAGCCCATAGGCATACAAGATATGTTGATTGGAAATACATTGAAAAGAAAGCAAGACTTTTTCCACATGTCATGAGAGCTTCACCGCATGTGGTGGCAGATTTGTAGGGGTTGACAAATTGGAAGATGAGATGATTATGCAATTCTATGCCACCTCATTTCTATCCCGATGGAAAGATTACATGGATGATCAAGGCCAAAGATTTTCTTCATCTGTGAAGAATGGGCAGAATTCTTAATGCTCCAAAGGCAAAGAGAGGATGATGTTGATGTATATGGTATTCCAAAGAAGAACCATGAATCCATGAAGAAATGTACAAAGAGGTTCCAAAGAAAGGATTTGGGAATTTGGAAGCTCCCTTGTACTATCTCCGGGGTTCTACCTACCACAAATACTATTTCGAGGCATACCTTGATGCCCAAGTTCGAGATCATCGATGATGAGGATACTCTATCAACATGCGATATACTTGATGAGAAAGCACCTTTCAAGGTGATGGACTTATAGTGAAACCATTAAAGGACTGCAGACCGTAAAGGTCGGTGGATTTGCCCGATATTCAGATGCTTATCAATGCCAAGTTTGGCACGGGCACATTCTTGTTGGATAGAGAACACTTACCACGCAGCCGAGCATGAGGATAATGATGTTGTGATGGATGAGGGGACCCAACATCCGTTGAAGGTCAAGCAAAGATTGAAGGCCAAAAAGCCAAAGCGAAAGGAAGAAAGAGAAAGGAGCTAAACCAAAGAGTGTTGGAGAGCAGCCCTTGAAGCTACCCAAAGGATTGACAACGCCCCAGATTGTACAGCCTCGAGAGTTAGAGGATTGTTGAAGACAAGATCCACGCCGATTGAAGTCGATCAAGTGAAGTAATCACAACAAGCTTGAGGCGATATTGAGGAAGCAAAGAGGGAGAAGGAAGAGCTTATGCGTGAGATGCGATGACTTAGTCCAGATGCTTATCAACAGATCGCTCCGTCCCACAGACTGACACGCTATTCCAAAGGATCGACACGAGGACTACAGTTCAAAGACTCCCACCCATTAGTTGCCCACCAGCCCAAAGGACCACCTCCAAAGAGACATCACCAAGTCTTCACCGATGCGCCATATCAACTCCAACATCAACCAGAAGAGCCGCCAAGAGTCCCCAGGACCTTAGCTCTATGTCTTTAACTTTTTGGTAACTTGTTGCCAAAGGGGAGAAATTGTATAGATCATAGGACTTGAGAGAGAGAGGGTTTCGCTTTTGTTTTTCGCTCATTTGCGGTTTCTTTTGAGATACTTTTGGTTTTAGACATTCGTGTTTGAACAAGTTTGATTTTTGTCATTCCATTTATTTTAATGAGTGCTTGGTCGCATTTACTTTAATGTGTGCTTAATGCTTATCATATGCTATTCCTATCTTGTATGACCATTTACTCATGTCTTGGTGATTGGGTATGCTATTCATTCTTATCATTTTGGCGCCCACCAAGATGTATGTGACATGGAAGAGTGACCCATGATCCTAATCGATTGTGCATTTGCATTCAAACGCAAATCTTAAATAATGCACAAATTTAGGGGGCTTTGCTTATCACATATTCTCAAAGCATTTATATTATTCATTGATTATATCCTTTGTTAAGTTGATCTATATGTTGTCATCAATTACCAAAAGGGGAGATTGAAAGTGCAACTAATCCCCGGTTTTGGTAATTAATAACAACATATATATCATTGAACTAATAGTTTTTGAGAATCATTTCAAAGTTCAAGGATATGGGTATGGCAAGGACCAAGAAGTGGACCTCAAATGCTAAGGCAAGCATTGGCAAAAGCTCAAGACTATTTTTGGTTTAGTGATCCAAGATCACATTGAGTCCATAGGAAAGCCAATACTATTAAAAGGATGAGGTTTATGATGATCCGTTGCTCAAAGTGCTTAGTGATACATCTCCTAAACTATCAAGAACTTTTCCCCAAACACTCATAAGTAATCTCGGTCCCACCGATATTCCAAACTCACCACACCGAGATGAACCACCACCATATAGCCAAACCCTAGAAATCTCGGATTTTTCGATTTCAACTCGGTCTCACCAAACTTGAGTTGCAAGCTTCAGAACCTTCCATCAAATCGGTGTCACCGAGATGATGAAGTCGGTCCCACCGAGATTGGCAAGCCCTTGTTTTTACACGAACGACAAACCGAGATTGTATTTTCGGTCCCACCGAAAATCCCAACGCTCACATGATTTGAACTTTGGTCTCACCGAGTTGTCAACTTGGTCCCACCGAGATTGGCAAATGTGTGTAACGGTTGGATTTTTGTGGAGGCTATAAATACCCTCCACCCCTCTTCATTCGTGGAGAGAGCCATGAAAGAACTACCACCTTTACATTTCGAGAAGAGAACTACCACCCTTGTGTTGAGACGTTGCTCCACCCCACCATATGAAGCTTGTTCTAGCCTTCCCGTTGCTTTCCACTCAATCCTTTCTTCCACCACACCAAAGGAGGAGAGTTGAGTGTTGGGAGATTATCATTTGAAGCACAAGAGCAAGGAGTTCATCATCATCAACACCATCTATTACCTTTTGGAGGGTGGTGCCTCCTAGATTGGTTAGGTGTCGCTGGGAGCCCCCGAGATGTGGAGTTGAAAAGAAGTTTGTAAGGGCAAGGAGATCGCCACGAAGATCTACCCCGGTAAGGCTACCCGGGGCGGGCCATGGGCATAGACAAGGTTGTTGGACCCTTCGTGGGTGGAGCCTCCTGGACTCTCGCACCTACCTCCGTGGGTTGAAGTCTCCATCAACGTGGAAGTACGATAGCACCACCTATCGGAACCACGGAAAAATCACCGTCCAAAATTGCGCTTTTTCCACCCTTTTACATGTGCAATTTATCCGCCTATACTCTAGAATTGCATTGTAGGGTGATGCTTGACTGAATCATTGTGAATTGCCAAAAACTTGTCTTTATCAAAAGGCAAATTTTTATATTGTCAAGTAGTCTAATCACCCCCCTAGACATACTTCGATCCTACACAATGCCTCTTGCCCAAGACCGTCAAAAAACCGCCTGGACGGCTAACTAGTCCTCGTCCATGGATGAACCAAAAGGCACCGGACAGGATGGGGCCTTGGCCCTCAAGACAAATCGAAGTAAAACGATTTAATCAGCTTTTTAGATTGGTTGTTCATTTTATAAGTTACTACCAATGTAGGGATACCTTGAAGACGGAGGTTAGACACGAACAGGGATAGCCACCATTTTGGCAGTTGTACTAAAACCCAGGTGTGTGCTTTGATTCCCAATAGAAACGAACGGGAGAGAATCCCACCGATATGGAATGAATCCCTGTTTCCAAATAAGAAAATACGGTTATTTAAACAAGGAAATATTACTACTTTCCCCCTTTCTTAGAACCAAGTCCTAGATTCATGCAATAGCTTTCCATTTTCTTCCCCTGTTTAACAACGCTTTGAGTTCATTGTATGAACTAGCTTTACTTTAATAGTAGAAGTCTAGGTGGCTTTTGGAACAGGACAAAGAAAAGGATCCACATGAAAGGGAAGAGCGGGACAAGAGCAAGGCAGGTTTTGAAGGAATATATACCGAGGGTCGCGGATGTGGCAAAGACGGCCGGAGGCCCA
>JAHHZJ010004599.1:0-10001 GCA_021437245.1 Aegilops speltoides | reverse complement strand
TCACATCATTCTCCTAATGATGTGATCCCGTTATCAACGACATCCAATGTCCATAGTCGGAAACCATGACTATCTATTGATCACAACGAGCTAGTCAACTAGAGGCTCACTAGGACTCATTGGGTCTAAGTGTTCACACGTATTACATTTCCTGATAATACAGCTTATAGCATGAACAAAAGACAATTATCATGAACATTGAAATATAATAATCCTTTTATTATTGCCTCTAGGGCATATTTCCAACACTCGATGTGGATTTCTTTTCTTACATATTTTTTAGTGCTTAATATGACAAGTACTCAAGTGGCGTACTAAATCTCACGGTGATTGATAGTAGTTAGTAGCAGAGTGCCCTATTTTGTTTAGTTGCGCTCGGTTATCTTGTAGATAAGGTTGATCGAAGATGATTGGCCATTCTATATTGGGAGGATACGACGATTTTTCTAAAAAATCTAGAACATAGTGAGGTGTTTAGTTTATCCATCATGTGAAGTTGCGCAGCAGATAGGACATTCCAACATCGACCAGAATGGACATCGCAAATGTCCATTTTATGTCCGGAGGTGATCCACTTGACGTGGTGTGTGACCTTACCATGTCATAAACAATGGAGCAAAAGCGCGTGTTATCTACTATCGCAATAAGAGGGTGGGTTTATGTGGTACATGTCCCCACCGTATCCAAGGGAAAAGAGCAAAAGCGTGAGCTTTGTTTCCTGGCTACTAAATGATCTCGCCATTTACATCGGGGTCGACGCTGATGTGGATTGATTTTCTTACGCATTTCTTGATTGCTTAAGATGACAAGTCATTAGTGCGTAACCGGCATTAGCACCGGTTCAGAGGTTTTCATAGTGCCGTTACATAACCGCACTAATTAGTGGTCACTAAAGTCTTCTTTAGCACCTTGCGTCTCAAAGACGAATCCAAAGTGAAGATCGACTATGGCATTTTAGCCAACAATGGCCAAGCCCTGAGGTTTTAGTATCGTTGTAACACCAACCGTACTATAAGGTTTGGTGGGTTTTAGTTTTATGATTTCTTTTTCATTTAATTTTGTGTTTCCATTTTAATTCTTTTTTCGCTTTTCGTATTTTACATACTACACATTGTATTAATTTATGCATATATATATATACATATATGTATATATATATATATATATATATATATAATTTCTAGTAGAACCAATCATGCATATATATATATCACATCAATGTCTCTGCCAAATTAAACCACCATATTAATTAATTCACATACACATCAAGGAAATATGCCCTAGAGGCAATAATAAAGTTATTATTTATTTCTTATTTCATGATAAATGTTTATCATTCATGCTAGAATTGTATTAACCGGAAACATGATACATGTGTGAATGAATAAACAAAACAATATGTCACTAGTATGCCTCTACAAGACTAGCTTGTTAATCAAAGATGGTTATGTTTCCCACCATGAACAAAGGGTTGTTATTTGATTAACGAGGTCACATCATTAGTAGAATGATCTGATTGACATGACCCATTCCATTAGCTTAGCAACACGATCGCTTAGTATGTTGCTACCGCTTTTATCCATGACATATACATGTTCCTCGTAACTATGAGATTATGCAACTCCTGCTTATCGGAGGAACACTTTGGTGCTACCAAACGCCACAACGAATCGGGTGATTATAAAGGAGTACTTACAGTGTGTCTCCAAAGGCGTATGTTGGGTTGGCGATTTGAGATTAGGTTTTGTCATCCCGATTGCTCTTGAGAGGTATCTCTCGGCCTTCTCGGTAATGCACATCACGAAGCCTTGCAAGCACTACAACTAATGAGTTAGTTGTGAGATGATGTATTACGGAACGAGTAAAGAGACTTGCCGGTAACGAGATTGAATCTAGGTATTGATACCGACGATTTAATCTCTGCAAGTAACATACCGATGACAAAGGAACAACGATGTTGTTATGCGGTCCGACCGACAAAGATCTTCGTGAGAATATGTAGGAACCAATATGGGCATCCAGTGTCCCGCTGTTGGTTATTGACCGAGAATAGTTCTAGGTCATGTCTACATTGTTCTCGAACCGTAGGGTCCGCACGCTTAAGGTTTCGATGATAGTTATTATGAGTTTATGTATTTTGATGTACCAAGAAGTTCGAGTCCCGGATGTGATCACGACATGACGAGGAGTCTCAAATGGTCGAGACATAAAGATTGATATATTGAAGCCTATATTTGGAGTTCGAATGGTTCCGTGAAAACAGGATTTACTTGAGTACCGGAGGTTACCTGAACTCCCGGAGGTAAATGGGCCTTAGTGGGCTCGAGGAGAAGAGAGGGCCGGCCAGGGTGGCCGCCCCCCCAGTCCAATAGGACAGGAGGGGCGGCGCCTCTTCCCTCTCCCCCAATCCTATTCCAACTAGGAAAGGGGGAGTCCTACTCCCTGGGAGTAGGACTCCTCCCCGCCCTAGGCCGGCCGCACCCCCTCCCTCCTTTATATACGGGCAGGGGCACCCTAGGACACACAAGTATTGATCTACGGATCGCTCTTAGCTGCGAGTGCCCCTCCACCATATTCCACCTCGGTCATACCGTCAAGCTTAGGCTAAGCCCTCGCCGGTGAAACATCAAGATCGCCACCACGCCGTCAGGCGACGGAACTCTCCTCGACACTCAGCTGGATCGAGTACGAGGGACGCCATCGAGCTGAACGGTGTCAAGAACTCGGGGCGCCGGAGTAACGGCGCCGGATCGGTCGGATCGCGAGGAGAACGACGACTACTTCCTCTACGCCAGATCGCTCGCTCGGGTTCACGAGGGTACGGAGACAACACTCTCCCTCTCGCTGCTATGCATCACCATGATCTTGCGGTGCGAGGAAATTTTTGAAATTACTACGCTCCCCAACAAGGGCATCCGAGCCTAGGCTTTTATGGTTTGATGTTTTGCACGAGTAGAACACAAGTGAGTTGTGGGCGATACAAGTCATACTACCTACCAAAGATGTCATACTTTTGTTCAGCGGTATTGTGAGATGAAGCGCCCGACCGACATTACGCCAGACGCTTACGCGAGACTGGTTTCACCGCCACGAGCACTCGCTGCTTAAAGGTGACTAGTGGGTGCCTGCTCTCTCACTTTAGTTGAACTGAAAAGGCTACGCCGGTCCTTGAGAAGGTTAAACGGAGTCTATTTGACAAGTATCGCTGTGGTTTTGATGCGAGGTGAGACTGGTTCTTGCTTAAGCCCGTAGCAGCCACGTATAATTTGCAACAACAAAGTAGAGGACGCCTAACTTGTTTTTGCAGGCATGTTGTGATGTGATATGGTCAAGACGTGATGCTATATTTTATTGTATGAGATGATCATGTTTTGTAACCGGTTATCGGCAATCGGTGGAGCCATATGGTTGTCGCTTATTGTATGCAATGCAATCGCTTCGTAATGCTTTACTTTATCACTAAGCTGTAGAGATAGTCGAGAAGCATAAGATTGGCGAGACGACAATGATGCTACGATGGAGATCAAGGTGTCGCACCGGTGACGATGGTGATCATGGTGGTGCCGCAAGATGGAGATCATGAAGCACAAGATGATGATGACCATATCATATCACTTATATTGATTTGCATGTGATGTTTATCCTTTATGCATCTTATCTTGCTTTGATCGACGGTAGCATTATAAGATGATCTCTCACTAAATTATCAAGAAGTGTTCTTCCCGAGTATGCACCGCTGCCAAAGTTCGCCGTGCCTGCACACCACGTGATGATCGGTGTGATAAGCTCTCACGTCCATCTACAACGGTGCAAGCCAGCTTTTGCACACGCAGAATACTGGTTAAACTTGACGAGCCTAGCATATGCGATATGGCCTCGAACACGGAGACCGAAGGTCGAGCGTGAATCATATAGTAGATATGATCAACATAAGATGTTCACCATTGAAAACTACTCCATTTCACGTGATGATCGGTTATGGTTTAGTTGATTTGGATCACGTGATCACTTAGATGACTAGAGAGATGTTTTTCTAAGTGGGAGTTCTTAAATAATATGATTAATTGAACTTAAATTTATCATGAACTTAGTACCTGATAGTATCTTGCTTGTTTATGTTTGATTGTAGATAGATGGCTCGTCTGTTGTTCGTTGAATTTTAATGCGCCTTGAGAAAGCAAAGTTGAAAGATGATGGTAGCAATTACACGGATCGGGTCCGTAATTCGAGGATTATCCTCATTGCTGCACGTAAGAGTTACGCCTCGGATGCACCGCTAGGTGACAGCTCGTTGCTTGGAGCAACGCCAGATGTTGTGAACGTCCGCAGAGCAAAGCTGATGACTACTCTATAGTTCAGTGCTCATGCTTTACGGCTTAGAACCGGACTTCAACGATGTTTTGAACGTCATGGAGCATATGAGATGTTCCAGAGTTGAAGTTGATATTCCAATGTAATGCCCGGATTGAGAGATATGAAGTCTCCAATAAGTTCTATAGCTGCAAGATGGAGGAGAACAGTTCGTTAGTGAGCACATGCTCGTAATGTCGGGTACTACAATCACTTGACACAATTGGGAGTTAATCTTCCGGATGATTGTGTCATTGACGAATTCTTCAATCACCGCCACCAAGCTACAAAGGCTTCGTGATGAACTATAATATGCAAGGGTTAGTAAAGACTATGCCCGAGCTCTTCGAATGCTAAAGGCTGCATGGAGGTAGAAATCAAGAAGGAGCATCAAGTGTTGATGGTCAATAAGACCACTAGTTTCAAGAAGAAAGGCAAAGGAAGAAGAAGGAACTTCAAGAAGAACAAGCAAGTTGTGCTCAGAGAAGAAACCCAAGTCCGGACCTAAGCCTGAAACTCGAGTGCTTCTACCGCAAGCGACTGGTCATCGGAAGCGGAACTGCCCCAAGTATTTGGCGGATAAGAAGGATGGCAAGGTGAACAAAGGTATATGATATACATGTTATTGATGTGTACCTTACTAGAGCTCGCAGAGCACTGGTATTTGATATCGGTTCTGCTAATATTTGCAACTCAAACAGGACTACGGATTGCTTAACACCGCAAAGGACGAGGTGACGATGCGCGGGGAAATGGTTCCAAAGTCGATGTGATCGCGGTCGCACGCTACCTCTACATCTACCTTCGGGATTAGTTTTAGACCTAAATAATTGTTATTTGGTGCTCGCTGAGCATGAACATTATATCCGGATCTTGTTTGATGCAGACGTTATTCATTTAAATCAGAGAATAATGGTTGTTCTATTTATATGAGTAATATCTTTTATGGTCATGCACCCTTGAGAGTGGTCTATTTTGATGAATCTCGATAGTAGTGATACATATTCATAATGTTGAAACCAAAAGATGCAGAGTTGATAATGATAGTGCAACTTATTTGTGGCAATCGCCGCTTAGGTCATATCGGTAAAGCGCATGAAGAAACTCCATATCGATGGACTTTTGAGTCACTTGATTATGAATCATCTTGGCACTTGCGTAACCGTGCCTTATGGGCAAGATGACTAGAACCCCGCTTCTCCTAAGACTATGGAGAGAGCAACAGATTTGATAGAAATCATACATGTATGTATGTGGTCCGAATGAATGTTGAGGCTCGTATGATATCGTTATTTTCACCTTCACAGAGTGACTTAAGCAGATATGGGTATATCTACTTAATGAAACATAAATCCTAAAACATTTGAAAAGTTCAAAGAATTTCAGAGTGAAGTTGAAAATCATCGTAATAAGAAAATCAAATTTCTACGATCCGATCGTGGAGGTGAATATTTGAGTTACGAGTTTGGTCTACATTTGAAACAATGCGAATAGTTTCGCAGAGAATCACGCCAATTCGAACACCACAACAGTAATGGTGTGTCCGAACGTCAGAATCGCACTTTACTAGATATGGTGCGCATCTATGATGTCTCTTACAGATTTACCGCTATCGCTTTGGGGTTATGCTTCAGAGACTATTTTATTCACACCGAATAGAACACCATCAAAACTGCTGAGACGACACCTTCATGAACTGTGGTTTAGCAAGAAACCAAAGTTGTCGCTTTCTTAAAGTTTGGGGATGCGATGCTTATGTGAAAAGCTTCAACCGATAAGCTCGAACCCAAATCGGAGAAATGTGTCTTCATAGGATACCCAAAGGAGACAGCTTGGGTACACCTTCTATCACAGATCCGAAGGCAGAGACATTCAAGGTTTAAGAATGGATCCTTTCTAGAGAAGGAGTTTCTCTCGAAGAAGTGAGTGGGAGGAAAGTGGAACTTGATGAGGTAATTAGTATTCTTCTCCCTTACTTGAAAGTAGTTTCGCGTAAACCGGTTTCTCGGTGACATCTACCCCAAGTAGTGAGGAAGGATGATATTGATCATGAAACTTCAGATCAAGTTACTACTGTAACCTCGAGATCAACCAGAGTAAGATCCGCACTGCAGTGGTACGGTAATCCTGTCTCGGAAATCATGCTACTAGATCATGATGAACCCACGAACTATGAAGAAGCGAGTGGTGAGCCCAGATTCGCAAAAATGGCTTGAGGCCATGAAATCTGAGATGGGATCCATGTATGAAAACAAAGTATGGACTTTGGTTGACTTGCCCGAGGGTAGGCAAGCAATAGAAAACAAGTGGATCTTCAAGAAGAAGACCGGACGCCGACGGTAATGTTATTTATCTATAAAGCTCGACTTGGGTCGCAAGGGTTTTCGACAAGTTCAAGGGATTGACTACAATGAGACCTTCTCACCCAGTAGCGATGCTTAAGTCTCCGTCTGAATCATGTTAGCAATTGCCGCAATTTATGATTATGAAATTTGGCAAATGGATGTAAAGACTGATTCCCCGAATGGATTTGAAGAAGAGTTGTATATGATGCAACCGTAAGGTTTTATCGATCCAAAGGGAGCTAACAAAGTATGCAAGCTCCAAATGATCCATCTATGGACTGGTGCAAGCATCTCGAGTTAGAATAAACGCTGATAGTGTGATCAAAGCATTTAGTTTGTACTGCACTTTTGGAGAAGCCCAGATTTACAAGAAAGTGAGTGGGAGCTCAGAGCATTTCGATATTATATGTAGATGACATATTGCTGATCGGAAATGATATAGAATTTCCGATAGCATAAAGGGATACTTGAATAAGAGTTTTTCAATGAAAGACCTCGTGAAGCTGCTTACATATTGGGCATTAAGATCTATAGAGATAGATCAAGACGCTTAATTGGATCTTTCACAAAGCACATACCTTGACAAAATTTTGAAGAAGTTCAAGATGGATCAAGCAAAGAAAGGGTTCTTTACTCGTGTTACAAGGTGTGAAGTTGAGTAAGACTCAATGCCCCACCACCGCAGTAAGATAGAGAGAAAATGAAAGATGTTCCTATGCTTCAGCCATAGGCTCTATCATGTATGCAATGCTGTGGTACCAGCACTGATGTGTGCCTTGCTATAAGTTTAGCAGGAGGTACCAAAGTAATCCAGGAGTGGATCATCGGACAGCGGTCAAGAACATCCCGAAATACTAAAGAGGACTAAGGATATGTTTCCGATATGGAGGTGACAAAGAGCTCATCAGAACGGTTACGTTGATGATGTGCTTTGACACCGATCCGGATGATTCTAAATCGCAGACCGGATAAGTGATTTACACTCAAACGGAGGAGCCGCTATTGGTGCAGTTCTAAACAAAGCGTCAGAGCGGGATCTACATGTGAAGCGGAGTACATAGCAGCTTCGAAGCAGCTAATGAAGGAGTCTGGATGAAGGAGTTCATATCCCATCTAGGTGTCATACCTAGTGCATCGGGTCCAATGAAAATCTTCTCGTGACAATATCGAGCAATTGCCTTGAAGCGAAGGAATCCAGATTTCACAAGAGGACCAAGCACATCAAGAGACGCCTTCAATTTCCATCCGGACTTAGTCCGTGGGAGACATAGAGATTTGCAAGATACATACGGATCTGAATGTTGCGTAATCTGCTGACTAAGCCTCCACGAGCAAAACATGATCAAAGACCAAGACTCCATGGGTGTTAGAATCATTACTATGTAATCTAGATTATCGACTCTAGTGCAAGTAGGGAGACTCAAGGAAATATGCCCTAGAGGCAATAATAAAGTTATTATTTATTTCTTATTTCATGATAAATGTTTATCATTCATGCTAGAATTGTATTAACCGGAAATATGATACATGTGTGAATGCATAGACAAAACAATATGTCACTAGTATGCTCTCTACTAGACTAGCTTGTTAATCAAAGATGGTTATGTTTCCCAACATGAACAAAAGAGTTGTTATTTGATTAACAAGGTCACATCATTAGTAGAATGATCCGATTGACATGACCCATTCCATTAGCTTTAAGCACACGCATCGCTTAGTATGTTGCTACCGCTTATATCCATGATTCTCTATACATGTTCCTATAACTATGAGATTATGCAACTCCCGCTAATTGAGGAACACTTTGGTCCTACCAAACGTCACAACGAATCGGGTGATTATAAAGGAGTACTACAGGTGTCTCCAAAGGCGATGTTGGGTTGGCGATTTGAGATTAGGTTTTGTCGCCCATTGTCGGAGAGGTATCTCTGGCCTCTCTGGTAATACACATCATCAAGCCTTGCAAGCACTACAACTAATGAGTTAGTTGTGAGATGATGTATTACGAACGAGTAAAGAGACTTGCCGGTAACGAGATTGAACTAGGTATTGATACCGACGATCGAATCTCGGCAAGTAACATACCGATGACAAAGGGAACAACGATGTTGTTATGCGGTCGACCGACAAAGATCTTCAGAGAATATGTAGGAACCAATATGGGCATCCAGGTCCCGCTATTGGTTATTGACCGAGAAATAGTTCTAGGTCATGTCTACATTGTTCTCGAACCGTAGGGTCCGTGACGCTTAAGGTTTGGCGATGCTTATTATGAGTTTATGTATTTTGATGTACCGAAGAAGTTCGGAGTCCCGGATGTGATCACGACATGACGAGGAGTCTCAAATGGTCGAGACATAAAGATTGATATATTGGAAGCCTATGTTTGAGTTCGAATGGTTCCGGTGAAAACAGGAATTTACCGAGTACCGGAGGTTACCGGAACCCCGGGAGGTAAATGGGCCTTAGTGGGCCTCGAGGGAGAAGAGGAGGGGCGGCCAGGTGGTCACGCCTCTCCCCCAGTCCGAATAGGACAAGGAGGGCGGCGCCTCCTTTCCCTCTTCCCTCCCCCAATCCTACTCCAACTAGGAAGGGGAGTCCTACTCCTGGGAGAGGACTCTCCGCCGCCTCTCGCCGGCCGCACTCCCTCCCTCCTTTATATACGGGCAGGGGGGCACCCTAGACACACAAGTATTGATCTACGGATCGTTCCTCAGCCGCTGCGGCCCCCTCCACCATATTCCACTCGGTCATACTGTCCAAGCTTAGGCGAAGCCCTGCGCCGTGAAACATCAAGATCGCCACCACGCCGTCGTGCCGACGGAACTCTCCCTCGACACTCGGCTGGATCGGAGTACGAGGGACGCCATCGAGCTGAACGGTGTCAAGAACTCGGCGCCGAGTAACGGCGCCGGATCGGTCGGATCGCGAGGAGAACGACGACTACTTCCTCTACGCCAGATCGCTTCCGCTTCGGGTCACGAGGGTACGTAGACAACACTCTCCCTCTCGCTATGCATCACCATGATCTTGCGTAGCGTAGGAAATTTTTGAAATTACTACGCCCCAACACACACATGTACGATATATACAATTTCTCCTACATATGAATGTTGCCTTCGGAGCCAGTCTAATTGGTGCCTTCGGAGCACGATGACAATTGAAAGTGGTTTTCATTGGGGCGGTAGTGGGTAATAGAATTCTCCATTCGATTTATGACCTCGTCGAGCAAAAATCCCGCTATTTGCTCTTGAAGTGCTTCTACGCGCTCCGCTTCTATGAGCTTCCCCGCACCTCTTTGAATTT
>JAHHZJ010004595.1:0-12577 GCA_021437245.1 Aegilops speltoides | reverse complement strand
ATTCTTCAAATCTTCACATATGAACACCCAACATTGTATGCTCTTGATTTATCTCTAACATTTATTTCTTCAAGATTCCTCAATTTGGCGGATTTTCAATCAGAAACTCGAACCTAAGACAAAACGCTTAGTGAAATTCCTCAAGGCTCAACGTCAAATTCCTCAAAACTTGTTCCTTTTGAAAATCTTCCAGAACGATATGACCTCTCCAAATTCCTACCCACTCTATTCACAGTACTCATGGCCCCGCTGAATCACTAGGTTCTCATCAACTTAACTCATTTGCAACGCCTCAAGAAAATACTTTTCTTGAGTGTTCTATTGTTCAAATTCCTCATCTCAAGAAAATGGGTAAGGCAAGAACCGAGAAGGGGAAAGAAACCGGAGGTCATGACCGCTTTTGAGATCCCGATGAAATTTACAAAGATTATGACACCCGATGAAGCCAAATTTGGCAAGGAGAAAAAAATCAGCCAGGATCCAGAGGATAGAACAAGATGGGCATGACAATGGAGGGAATATCGCATGTTACTCCCAAGTACATGAAGAAATTTGCCTTAAACCTCCATGCCCAAGAGCCTTTGGCACCGCCAAGTCACCGATCCCACTAGCATCAAACATGGTGAAGACTTTCCCAAGAATGGTCCAGCGCCAAGCCAAATTGGCAAGACAGAAGGAGGCAAGGAGCAAATTAATGAGGATTCCGCGCCAATCGAGACCTCGGTCGCCAAGGAAATCAAGAAGGCCCGCCGCAAGCCAAGTGTTTACCATCACTCACGGCCCGCCTCACCCCCTCAGAAATTTTCGCACGTCCCTCAAAACCGCAGAGCCTCCAAGTCCTCAACCTGCATCTTGCTACCGTCAAAGCACTGTGGTTTCTCGATTGCTTCGTGTCTCGAAGTTCTCACCGCACCAATGTCATCATCAGCCCCACCCAAGACAAAGAACCGCCGGACGGGTCCTCGCCAAGTCCAAGAAAAAACAGTTGTTTCAACGTCTCCGATGACGGTTTTGATGAAGAACTTGGTAAATCATCGAGAGACCAAAGGCCGCAGAGCCAAAGGAACAATCGGCTTCGCTTTTGATCCAAGAAGATCCTTGACTTCATCGACCTATGGCATCGATCCAAACACTCCCATACCAGATCCGCCACTAACTCCGGGTCAAAGTCATTCAACCATTTCATCGTAAGAAATGGAAATTTGAAAAGGCTCGAGATTAAGAGAACAAGCGAAAGGAGAAGCTTCGAGGAAGAACATCGCCAACCCCATCAAGAACTTCAAAGCTCAATCTGAAATCCAAGCCTCAAAGAAGGATTTTGATGCTATAATGCCGACAAGGAGCTAAGGTGAGATTCACGAAAAGAAATGACAACGCTGCCATCACAACAAGAAAACCTCAGTCAAGACTCGCCACCCGAAGAACATGCCAAGACGGCCGATGACTTTCAAAGATGTGATGAGAATAAATTTCCAGGGCTGATGACTCCATTCCCCCGAAGAAATTCCGTGGCATCCACTAGTGGTGCGTCAAGAAAATGAAGAGATCAGGCAACGCAATAACCAAGAAACCAAACCCACTCCCGCACCAACACCAATCCAATTCTTCCTTCTTCCTATGAAGTGAAGAAGACAAAGGCGCGAGGAGCAGAGTGTGTAAGTGCATCTAGTGCCCTTAGTGATTTTGGTGTATTGAAGACTTATAGGTTAAGTAATGATTTTGAGTGTACAGGTCTATAAGTCTATGAGGAGTTTGATATTTACGAGAAAGTCAATTTAAAAATGAAGTTCTTCGATCAAGACTTTGATATTTCAAGACTTTTTCAAGACTTTGAAAGTGAAGAAATTGGTGTGACCATGAAGACTTGATATTCATTCGAGGAATATGAAGGAAGACTTTTGTTTTCGTAGTTTCATTTTTTCTTTCTTGAGTCAAGGAAACACCGACGTTAAAGGGGGTCGAGGAAATACTAAGGAAAAATTTCCATGTGATGCTCAACTCAAAATCTTACACCTACCAATCCCTTCGAGTGAAGCCATTGAAATTCCGCCACAAATTTTCAAAATGAGACGCAGTTTTCCGTCACGATCTTTTTTCCCGACCGAGGAGTTAGGAATTTGCCGCAATGGCCTACATAGTGAGGAACATGATAGCCCCGAGGACTTTGAAAGTCAAATTTCCGACGTTGTTAAACCGGACCAAAATATCTTATCCACCTAACTCATATCATTGAAGGGCATTTATGTCTTATCATGCGGGTGCCCAGGCTATAAATAGTCGCTCACAACCACTAGTGGTTGGCGCCCAGAGAACTTGACACTTGTCATTTGAGAGCAACCCATCCTCCGAGGACTTTGAGCGAAAATCATCAAGTGAGGAAAATCCAAAACCAAACCCCCATTAAACCCCAAGTGATTGAGCATCATCAAGAAATTGATCTCATGTGATCCGACGCTTGTTACCTTTGAAGATCGTGGTTTTTCTAGACGGTTAGGGCCAAGGTCTAGAGCATCCAAGATGAATTGTGGATCGCCGAGTGACCAAGTCCTGAAGGTTTGAAGTCACCAAGACTTACCACGAGTGATTGGACGAGGCCTGCGGGTCTTAGTTCAAGGAGAATACGGTGAGGATGGGTGTCCCGAAGTGTGCTCGTAGACTGTGTCCGGACTGTGTCTCGAAGTTTAAATATCAACCGCCCAACCAGATGTATAACCGAGACAAGCAGCTAGAACTGGTCTACCAAATCATTGTCTTCACCAACCGATCGTTCTATTTCCTCAACTCATTCATCATTCTCGTTGCGATGTTGTTCATATCTCAGGTTGAAGATTTGATCAAGACTTTCACAAATTCCTCGCCTCAATTTCTTCACCATTTGTCTTCATCTTGTTATCCCTGTTTACGCTCCGCACTGCTCTAGTCTTCATTTCATCATGCCACTATGTGTGTAATCTGTTATACCTCCGAGTACTTATTCCACAGAAATAGTTCTTCGCTAAGGAATTTCCTCACCGCAAATTCCTCGCTGAAGAATTTCATAAAATCGCTTATTCACCCCTCTAGTCGATATAACGACTTTCAAATTGTATCGAGCTAGGTACCCTTTGTTCGTGATTTGGTTTAACCACCGAGTTCTAGTTATGTCGACCGCAGTATGAAGAAAGTGACATGCCCTATTCGATTTCATCATGATTATCCCAATGAAGGCCATGATGAAGAAGCGCTCATGGCAAAGAACAGCCAGCTGTGGACCGCCATCGAGATTGGTCTTACTGATTTATGCAAGATATGCACGCTGATGATATTCGCAAGTACACTCGATTTGATCTCATAGCTGGCGATATCATCTCGCTTCCCCGCCTATCCAGAGACCAATTCGCTAATTATGCATCTGGCAATTCAAAGCTCATCTGGGACCGAATCGATGTCTTATGAAGGTCATCGAACTTGTCATGATCCCTGTCGAGGACTTCAAGGAATCTCAAAACGATGACTTTCGAGCCTAATCATCATTATCTCGTGATCTTGTCTTATGGCAAACGGTGCCGAGGTAACCAATGCTCCTCATCCGAAGTCTTGTGATGAATCGATAATGATGAATCGACAATGATGAATCTGATGATGACATTGAATCATGCTATACTAAACTCATTTATGCTACACTAAACAACAAACGGTTAGAACAAACACAAGATATGTTAGAAAGAAGTGATAATATGTTTGACAAAGAAATGGATCATAAAAGCATTGGGTGAATGTCTTCAGAATTCACCAAGTTGACGCCTTCAAGATCAGCATAACAATCTTCTTGATCGACAATGAGAAGCTTTCTTGAAGCTATTCAAAGAAAGGCGATCTTGAAAAGCTAAGAGTATGTTATGAAGATCTTCGTAAGGAGCGCGATTCATTACTAGCTCAACAAATCAGCGCCTCGTGAAGAATTTGTTCCTCCATGCTTAAAGTGCATTGAACGTGAATCGCTAATTCATCACCGAATGTTCAAATGCTTCAAATGTTACAAATTTTCATCCGCTCTCGCTATCACTAATTCTCATCTGAGGACTTTGCTAGTATCAACGACAATGCAGGGTTGAAGGAATTGTACATGACAGTATGTACAAAAGCCTCAAAGGGCATCGACACTTTGTGATGTGCTCAAAAGCGATCCTCAACAGAACCCTAGGAAAGAGGGTATTGCCTTTGAGAGGAAAACTCAATGCCGATGGAACATATTGGAAACCCGAAAGCAGATCCCAAAACTTCATGGGTTGCTGCAAAGGGACCTCCGCTGATCCATCTAACTTATCCGGCTTTACATGTGAATCTCTCATTCTTCCGATGAGTCATTTGACTCCAACTATAAACTGTTCAAAATCGAATGGTGAAGTTGCTAGATATGTTGGCACTAATCGCAGAACGGTTCCCTATGAAGAAAATCGTTCCCAAAGCGTTGAAAGTCTTCGTGAATGTCTCATGACACCACCAAGGAAGAACAGAACCCCAGATCAAATTCTTCATATGGACCAAACCTTCATATGGATCCAAACTCATATGGACCAAATTCTTCACAAGGATCAAATTCTCAACTGGATCAAAGTCCTCATATGATTATTATCATGCTAACAACTGTTCTCAGGTAAAGCTTATAATATGAATATGTATTCTTCAAACCATTATGTTCATAAGTCCTCAAGAATTACTCGCTTATTCATATGCTTACCCTAACCCCTCCAATGCTGTTTAAATGGTTTGGCATCTTTGCCACCTTTCTCACATGGTGCTCGCAGGATGATGAACTCTTTGCCACCCTCCAAATGTGGGTGGTGAAGAAAAGAACTAATCTTCTAGGGTCAGTCTCCGCACGTGTCGAACGCTCAAGAATTTGTCAGACCACAAAATGTTCGAAGGACGCAGTAATCATGATGAAATGAACTTTCATTTCACACGCCCTCATACCGCTATATCTGCTATCGCTGATGAAATTCATCTGATGAACTTGATATCATATTCTTCATCGATGAAGCATATGAGATTGTAAGTTACACTAATTCATCTGCAGGATGATCAACCCAAAACCAAGAATGGGTCCTCGAGTGGTGTACAAATCACATGACCGGTGACAAGAATCTATTGATGGATGCTCCTTTATCACCGCCACTCAAGCATATCATATTTGCCGACAAAGGCAAAAGTCGTGTATTGGGTCTTGTAAGGTTGCTATTCTAAGGATAAGCACATGGACAAAGTCATGCTTGTGAAGTCCTTAGGATACAATCTCATGTCGGCCTCAATGCTTTGTGATCTTGATATGGTTGTTGTCTTTGGCAAATATCGCTGTGTTGTGATTATGGAAGTCGACAATTCCAAAGTCTTCAAGGCTTTAGAGAGGAGATTTGTATATTGTTGATTTCTCACAGACCACAACCAGCCATGTGTCTACTTGCAAAGCCTCGTATATTGGCTATGGCATCGACGACTTGGTCATGCAATGAGGAATTTGAACACTTGCTAAGAAGAAGCATGTCATTGGCATTGAGAATGTCAAATTCTCAAGGATCACTTATATGAGCATGTGAAGCCGGAAAATGACCAAGGCCAAGCATCCAAATAAGACTATCATGACCACTACCGTCCATTCAATTGCTTCACATGGACCTCTTCGACCTAATCATTATTCAACAATACTAATGATGCATCTCTATATGGTTTTGTCATTGTTGATGATTATTCTCGATATACATGGGTACACATTGTTACTTACAAACATGAAGTGCGAAGTCTTCAAACGATTTTCCTCGAGGGCTTCAACCAACTTTGGTGTGAAGATCAAGCATATCGGCGACAATGGAACCGAAGTTCAAGAATTCGGTCTTGATGCCATCTTGATGAACTTGGTATTACTCATGAATTATCTCTCCTTATACTCCTCAAAGAAATGGCGCTGTGGAGCGCAAAAATACTCTTGTTGAGATGGCTTGCACTATGCTTGATGAATACAAAACGCTCAACGCTTTTGGATCGATGCAATTGATACGGCCGCCACATCATCAACAGAGTATATCTTCACAAATTCTTCAAGAAGATCGATATGAACTCCTCAACGACAAGAAACCCAATGTGAGTTATTTCAAAGTCTTCGTGCTAAATGTTGATTAGAGATCCTCACCACAACTCTAAATTTGCACCGAAAGCACATGAAGGTTTTATGCTTGGTTACGAAGGACTCAGACACCTACAGAGTCTTCAACATTGTTCTTCACAAGATTGTCGACATCGAGATGTGCGGTTCGATGAAACTAATGGCTCGCAAAGAGAGCACCTACCTTCTGTGTTAGATGAACCAGCACCGAGGATGCTATCAAGCACAAGGCAAATGAGGATGTCATTCCCATCAAGAATCGTGAAGAATTATTCCTGCTCGTGAAGAACGCCGAGTGATGCACCAAGAACATGATGAGGAAATTGGTGTCAAGAAAATGCCGATCAAAATCCTCAACGACAACCAACTCATCCACGGTTGCAAAAGAAGTGCAAGTGGAGAAGATCATCGATGACATCGGCACCAGTCCTCTCACCCGCCAAAAGCCTCACACTTATCTAACTTTTGTGGGCACTATGCTTTTGTCTCCATCTCGAGCCCACTAAGGTAGATGAAGCATTTTCGAGCCGAGTGGATTCAAGCTATGCAAGAAGAATTACATCAGTTCGAGCTGAACAATGTCCGGAATTGGTCAATCGCCTGCATCCTCGCAAGCATAATATCATTGGCACAAAGTGGATCTACCGCAACAAGCAAGATGAAAATGGCCTTGTGGTGAGGAATAAGGCACGACTAGTAGCTCAAGGCTACACAAGTCAAGGAATTGATTTCGATGAAACTTTTGCACTGTTGCTAGACTTGAGGCTATTCGATTTTACTTGCCTATGCTAACCATCATGATATCATCTTATATCAAATGGATGTGAAAAGTGCATTCCTCAATGGTAAGCTTGAGGAAGAAGTATATGTTGCTCAACCCCATGTTTTGAAGATCCCAAGAATCCGACAAAGTCTTCAGACTAAATAAGGCTCTATGGCCTCAAGCAAGCCCTCAAGTGGTATGATACATCAAGGAATTCTTCGTGAAGAATGGCTTCACACCGTTCACTCGATCCTACTCTATTTACTAAATCATATGATGGTGAACTGTTTGTGTGCCAAATATATGTTGATGATATTATCTTTGGCTGTACTAACCAACGATATAGTGATGAATTTGCTATATGATGAGTGAAGAATATCAAATGTCTATGATGGAGAGTTGAAATTTTCTTAGGTCTTCAAATTCCAGCAAAGACAATGGCATATTCATATCTCAGAGAAATACCTCAAAGATGTATCGAGGAAATTCGCATGCAAGATTGCAAAGGCGTAAAATTCCTATGCCCACAAATGGTCATCTATGCATCGATGAAAATGGTATCGACTTCGATCACAAGGTATACCGCCCATGATTGGTTCTTTATTGTACCTATGTGCATCTAGGCCGATATAATGCTTAGTGTTTGCATGTGTGCCCGATTTCAAGCTGCACCGGGAATCACACCATAAGGTCGTGAAGCATATTCTTCGATATCTAGCTCACACACCAACACTAGGATTATGGTACCCCAAGGGCTCGCTTTTGATCTCATTGATATTCTCGACGACTATGCGGTGATCGTGGACCGCAAGTCAACATCCGCACTTGTCATTTCTCTGACGATCTTTGGTCCGTTGGTCCTCAAGAAATGTAACTCGTATCTCATTTTCATCGCCAGTTGAATATATTGCGCTGGTCATGCTGTGCTCAACTCGGATGAAGCAAACCTCAAGGACTATGGCGCCAACGTGAAGAATGTGCCTCCTTCGCGACAACGAGAGTGCCATCAAGATTGCTCACAACCCGCCTTCAGACTCAAGACTAAGCACATCCGATTCGCATCATTTTCTTCGTGATCATGTGTGTCAAGGGCGATATCTCCATCGAGCATGTGAAGATCAAGAACAATAGTTGATATCTTCACCAAGCCCTTGGATGAGAAGAGATTTAAGTTGCGTGTGAGCTAAATATCTTAGAATCTTCGAATGTTCTTTGAAAAGGACACATCCTAACCCTTATGCATAATTGATGACTTAGATGTGCAACACATGAAGAAACGTTGTTCTCAATCAATGAAGAATAACACTCAAGTGTGAAGAAATCAATGAAGAATTTGATTTCGTAACCCTACGACAATTGTACGCGGTGTTCGAAATCATCATTCTTATACGTGGGTACGCCACCACAAAAGTTGAAAATCTTCAATCTGAGTTTTTCCTCATTTTTGAAATTCTCGCTTCAATTCTTCAACTTTGCAAAATCTTCAAGATTTTGCCTTCATTGGCTATATATATATATATATATATATAGTTTATGTCTCTACAACATTCACTTATTGCTAATTCTTCAAGTTATGATTGCTAAGTGAATGTGATCGACCCTTCCCTCTATGCTATACTCAACCCAATCTATTCACAAATTCTTCATGTGCGCTCGATTGAAACTGCTCAAAGTCTTCATCGGTCCTTGACAACTCAAGAAATTGTAAACAAAACTTTTAAACAAATCTTATCCAAGTTTTCGCTTTTACCGCCAAACCATTCCATCCCACGATGTATTAGTTTAATCACCCACGATCTTACACGATCTCATCTGCACAGAGTGGGTGACACGTCACAAGGAAGGAGAAAGGAAGGGCATGTTCGCCCAAAATCTTCGGCGAACAGCTTTTCACCGCTATAAATACCCCTTTACCTCCTCACTTCATTTACTCCGCCGATCGCTGTCTCGCCGAGCTCTCTCAAACCCTAGCGCCGCTACTCCATCGCCACCGGTGAGGAAAGCTTCAACGCTTTCGACTCATCGCTGTCAGACTACCGGTCGCTGAAATCTTCATCCGCCACCAGAGTTGTCTTCTCCCCAAGTTAGGGCATGGAAGATCTAACGTGACTAACTTCACAGCTCATCTCCTGTCATTGTTCGGGCCTGTAATTAAAAGTCACTTTTATTACTCGCTGATTCTCAAATCTTTCTAAAATCTTCAAAGGTGTTTTACTCTTCAAAATCTTCACATATGAACACCTCACACTATATATGTTTGATTTATCTCCTAAGCATTCATTTCTTCAAGATTCCTCAATTCAGCGGATTTTCGACCAGCATAACTCGAACCTAAGACGAACGCTTAGTGAAATTCCTCAAGGCTCAAACCGTCAAATTCTCAAAACTTGCTTCTTTGAAAAATCTTCCGAGAACGATATGACCTCTCCAAATTCCTCGCACCTACACTCTGCTCACAGTGTACTCATGTCCGCCGCTGAATCACTAGGTTCTCATCAACTTAACTCATTTGCAGTGCTTCAAGAAAAACTGCATACTTCGTAGTGCTCTATTGTTCAAATTCTCACCAAGAAAATGGCGAAGGCAAGAGACCGCAGTAGGGAGGAAAGAAACCGAAGTCATGACGCTTTTGAGATTCCCTGAAATATACAAAGACTATCGTGACACCGATGAATCCAAATTTGGCAAGGAGACTAAGAACCAGCGCAAAGTGCGACAGAGAATAGAAAGGAGATGGGCACGAGAATGAGGGAATACCGCTATGTCACCCTAAGTACATGAGGAAATTCGCCTAAATCCTCCATGCCCAAGAGCTCCTCGCACCGGGTTGTCGCTATCCCACCAAATACAAACGGTGAAGACTTTCCAAGAATGGTCCAGCGCCAAGCCAAATTGGCAAGACAGCCAAGGAGGCAAGGAGGAAATTCAATGAGGATACCGCCACGCCGCCGCTGAGCCTCGGTCAAACCGAGAAAATCAATGCCTAAGAAGCTCGCCTGCGTTTTCAGCCACCGTCACGCCTTTCATGGCCCAAGCCTTCCTCGGGCCTCCGCACAAATCCTCGCATCTCTGCCTCCCATTCAGTCCCACGCAATCATGTTCACTGTCAAAGGTCTCAAGTTCCTCGCCTGCACCAATGTCCTCATCGTGTCCCACTCGTCAAGACAAAGCAACTCTGGACGCGGGTCCTCCCAGTCCAAAGAAGAAACATGTTGCATTCAACGCTCCTCCGATGATGAAGCTCGATGAAGAACTTGAAGAAATCATCGAGACAGATCGACCAAGGCCGCTAGAGCCAAAGGAACAAGTGCTCACTTTTGATCCAAGAAGATCCTAGACTTCATCGACCGTGGCATCGATCCACACACCTCTTCCGATCTGCCATCGACTTCGGTCAAAGTCATGTCAACCATTTCATCTCTCAAGAGAAATGGAAATTTGAAAAGGCTCGAATTGAAGAGAGCAAAAGCAAGAAAAGAGAAGCTTTGAGGAAAACATCATCAACTTGACTCCTCAAGAACTTTAAAGCTCAATCAAATCCAAGCACTCAAAGAAGGATTTTGATGCTTATAATGCCGATCGGCAAGGAGCTAAGGTGAGATTCGCACTCGACGAAGAGAATGTCAACTGCAGCTTCATCGCAACAAGAAAATCCTCAGTCAAGAATCTGCCACCATTGAAGAACATGCCAAGACTGCTGATGACTTTCAGCAGTCGATGAGAACACAAGTTCCGTATTGATGACTCCATTCCAACAAGAAATTCCTGTGGCATCCACTAGTGGTGCGCCAAGAATCAAGGAAACAGGCAATCGCACTGGGCCAGCCTCAAGAAACTGCATCACAATCCTCAGCCCTCCCGCACCAACACCAACTCCATTCTTCCTTCCGCCATGAAGTGAAGAAGACAAAGGTCGCAACGAGCCGCAGTGAAGAAAAGGAAGGCATCACCGCCAAATTCTTCTACCAAGAAATTGAAGCCAATGACCAGCTCGATTGAAAATCCTATCGATGCCATTCCCATTTCCTCCATGTCATCCAAGGAAATTTCCTTTGAGAAGAATACGATCCCAAGCGGATCGATGAAGAAAATCAATCTGTTACTCGTAACAGCTTGATGAAGAAATTGAAGTGGAAGCTCCTTCAACTCCTCGCTGCTTCTCACCCGTGCCTCGCCTCACACCAAGAGGCAAGTTGAGGAAATTGAAAAGAAGATGAAGATGGATATTGGGTGCACTACACCTCAGATGAACGATGACTTTGGGAAAGTCAGCACCCAATACTCCTCTTCACTCCGCTTCAACAAGTTCCTCACCACCGACTACTACTGCTCAAATGGGCTCAAGAAACTCATCCCACATCATCCGTCAACGAAGAGATTCCAGCCACTAGCGCCAAGAACCAACTCACGATCCTCAAACGCACAAGGAGAGGAACCAGAAATTCTCACCAAGAACCCGAAATCGCGATTCCCGAGGTTGTGCTTCAAATAACAGATTCCTCCGCCCAAGCCAAAGAATCCGCTTAGCAAGCAAAAGTTCAAGGCTGAAGATTTTTCCGAGCATGTGTTCTTCATCGCCTATATCCTTATGACTCGCTCAATGAGGAAAAGACGCTCGACTCCAACACAAGCAAATTTCTATTCCTCGCTATTCGACAAGGACAAGATCTTCACCATGAGCATATTCCTCATGGGATATGGAATCACCCCGGCTTCGAGCCAAGATTCGTTCTTCCATGCGGTCCAATTTCGACCGATATTGTGATCGGAATGAAGAACTCATTCTTTAGTTCTATGCCACCCCACATCCCGGAGATGTAAGACATCAACTCATGGGTTCTGATTGATGACCGAAAATACTCACTACAAGGCACCAAAGAATCAATTGCTTCGGTCCTTCCTCTTGATCCTCCCCATGAATCGCCGGTTCTACAATGAACGTGAATTTGGATCATTTGCGACGAAGCCAGGCCGTGCCAAGCCCTCAACCAAACCCCAAGGATTTGCTATATGTGCCTTTGACGTAGTGAATCTTAAAGATATGAGTCCAATCAAAGGCCACGACTCAAATGATGAAGACGCTGGCATCATGAAGAACATGCTTTTCAATATCATTCATGGCCCCCAACTTCCATGATTTCTTCATGAGGACTCGCCAATATTGCAATGTCACCTTTTTGGGGCCTATGCGCCTTTGGATCATGAGATTCATAAGGGCAAGATCTTCACCAACACAAGGTCGACACTTTGAATCATGGGCTCGCCGCCCATTGAAGTCCTCGACCAATTTCATCATCCATGACAAGGGCAAGGCAGCACGAATTGATGAAGGCACGCCCATTGATGGTCGCCGCAGGCCATCTTACTCCACCAAGACCCCAATGATACCGCCAAAATACTTCAACCAAGAAAAAGCCCGCCACAAAGACCTGTGGTGATGACCGATCGTGAGTTACCCTCGCCTTTCATCGGTTGATCGCAATCAAAATGGGTCAAGCGCCAATTTGCTGCAATTTTCATAATATGACCTCAACGATAATGCGGGAAAAAACCCGACTCCTTCATGAAACCCCAACCGCACTGGCTGTTTCAATCATGTCTACTCGGAAGAATTGAAGACTATGGGTCTTCGTAAGCTTATGATGGTCGCACCCCCCAAGAAATTCAAGAGAGTC
>JAHHZJ010004594.1:0-19748 GCA_021437245.1 Aegilops speltoides | reverse complement strand
ATAGACTAGCTCGCCTTTATCATGACGGCCAGTTTTAGCTTTCCATCGAGGCGCCCCAGCTCAAATGGGGTGCAATCGCAGAGTTCTCCCAAGCCATCAGAGTCGATACAACGGAACGCAAGGTACCCAAACATGGGAGCCGGCAAACCCAACTATTGACCCAAGACATGATTCGAGCCGATGCATATAATGCTATAATTTCGGGTGCCGACTTGTGAAAGTGTTCGGATTTATCACACCATAGAGTGAGGAACTTAAGCCCTCGGTGTATTTAGCCGCACTAAAGTGTATCGGATGCAACATGTCATAAATGAACATATGTATAAGAAAGGAATGCAATTATAAGCAAAAAGCGATGCATTGTTTAATCAAGAAATACGCCATGAATGCGAATGATACAAATAGTGGTAAGCAAGGGATGGGACTTATTTAAACATGTCCTCTCCAGGGTAGGCTGCGGAGTGGTGTATAAAACAGATTTAATGCTCATAATGGAGACCACCTAGATACTGTCGAGCCTTTCTCCTTCCCCGTCAAGATCGTGAGTTCGGCAGTTCATCCGACACCGCTTCGTGAACGGAGTCCTGTGGGTAAGAAACAAGAAAAAGGAAAAAGGAATGACACACTTGGGAGCCCCCGTGTGGTTAAGCCGCATTCGGGCCTATCGTGGTCATGCCCCATGGTATCTCCAGAGCGTAATGATGTACGCGAGGGACCAGTCTTGCAATTTTGCTGTGGCTGGGGTTAGCCGGATTGCAACGCTGCGTCTGAACGTGCTGTGGTCTTGTTTTAGGTTACTCCGGCGCTGTTAGCCGTGTCCGGTCACTTAACGGCCGGATCGAGAATTGCCTTAAGAGGCTGCTTTGTACTTCCCGCCAGAGGCGCTGGCTCGCTCCTCCGCTCGAGGAGCGCTCAGTGTTTCCGCGACCGTGATGACTCTCAAGGGCCCGCATTTTGAGCTTGAGGTATGCATAGTGCGGCACCGCATTGAACTTTGCAAACGCGTCCGTCCGAAAGCAGAGCATGATAGCCGCGAGAATGGAACTATGTCAAGATTAACTCTCGCTCAAAGTTATCCTCGATCCAAGACCACTTCCAGCAGAATCGAGCCTGTATAATTGGCCTCTACACCGGTATGATGCCTTTAAAGGTCATTTTTGTGGGTTTAACTTTGAGGTGTCTATGCCCATCTTATGACTTTATCCCGATAAAGGTGTTCAGCGCCGCCCCATCCATCGACTCGTGAGGTGAAATCCATCGACGATTGGGTCTAAAACCACGCGCGAATCCGCCGTGGCGGATGCCGGTGGGTGGTCCTTCGATCAAAAGTGATTGGGCAGAGGACCATGGGTTGAACTTCGTCCGACAGCTCCATTATGATACGCCCTCGAGTGGACGCCTGCCCCTCTTGGGTATGTGGGTTGTGTATATCATGTTCACCGTCCGCACTTGTGGGGGAAACCCTTCTCTCCTCTATTGTTCGGGCCGGGGTCTCTTCCTCGCATCACTATGCAGCCCCCGTCATTGTTTTCGCATTTAACTTGCCTTCCTGTTGAATACCCAACAGTCCCTCGTGGTGATTAGCTGGCTTTTCGGGGTATCGTATCCGCACGAGCGGTCGAGTATTCAGTCCAAATTGACGGACCCGAGTAGTTCTTTGAAAGGCTTTTTCCACGACTGGTTTAGAGTTCGTGAATCCGCATGACCGCCAGATCCTCGTGATTGTCGCCGCACGTGGCGTTGTGCTTGTTGCGACGCTGATTCGCCGCTGCAGTCCTTAGTATCCGGACCGCCGATTTTGCCGAGGTTGTTGCTATGGGCTAGCAGTGTCCTCTCCGCCAGAGCGGTCATTAGTGATGTGAGGGCTACCATGGATTTCGCTTTTCCTCGTCCCTGTGCCGGGCAAGCCACTGTCATGATGTTATGTTTGAAGGTCATGAGGGCCTCCGTGATCCGATACCGACGATTTGATTTTTCTTAGTTAAGAACCGTGTCCAAAATTGTCCGCCGATTCGTCTGCTGCTGAATTATATGGCTTAGGTCATCTGCTCGTGGTCGCATACGCGTTCTCGTAGTTATCAAGGAATGCGGCTTCCGTGTCCTCCCAACACCCAATTGATTCTCCCGGCAAGCTGTTAAGCCAATGCCGAGCTGGTCCTTTATGCTTGAGTGGGAGGTATTTGATGGCGTGAAGATCTTCACCGCGGGCCATGTGGATATGAAGGAGATAGTCTTCGATCCAAACCGCTGGGTCTCGCAGCCATCATAGGATTCAATATTCACGGGTTTAAACCATTCGGGATTTGATGATTCATTACTTCATCCGTGAAGCATAGTGGTGTGCGGCGCTCAGATATTATATCACGACATAGCTCAAACGAGCTTTGTTCATCAGGTTCGCCCGGCCGACTTGTTAGTCCGCGCGACGGATGTCGCGCAGCATCATGGGCGCCCATGCGATCCGTAGATCGATCTTGATTGTCTTGCCTTATCCTCCAATATATCTCGCAAGTCCGAGCGCTCTCGTGGCTTTGTGCTTTTCGAGCGATGTTGGGGTACGGTTTTAGCGTAGGGCCTAGAGGCCTCTCTGTCAGCGCCACGGGTGGTCGGTCAACCGACAGTAATCGGTGATGCAGGTTTATATGCTTCTCCTCTAATCGTGTCGTGGTGGGAGCACGAGCATCTATGGGGCAGGGGGCCCTTCTTGTCCAAAGAAGGGAGCGGAGGGCGACGCAGAGCGATCGAGGCGAGAACATGGGGATTTTACCCAGCTTCGAGCTCTCCGAGAGATAAAACTCCATCGCTGCTTTGTGTTTGAATTTGTTCTGCTCGAGAGCGTGAGCGCAGTAGTGGTGTTGGACCAATGAATGAACCGAACCCCTTCTACGCAGCTGCGGCCTCCCTTTATAGTCTAAGGGGTCACCGGCATGGTAGTGTAGAAAGAGGGCGAAAGGTAAAACGCAGGTTGGTACAACAAGATCAACAAAGGTCCCTACCTAACTCGACGGCAGGGACAAGGGCATTTAATGCCCATCCGTCGCCTCAACAAAGGTAAGGAAACGACCGTTAGGGCGCCACCGATCGCCACGATGGCCTCCTTGTCGCTTGCCACACCGCGACCAGATGGCTGCACAACGCCGCCACGCGTCTCGGATAGCCTCCGCGACACGCCGCTGGATGCGCCGGAGCTCGGGTGTAGAGTGGCAGCCTCGCCGCGCAAGCGCTTTGTCGCGACCGCCGCCTTGTCGCACCAGCAAGCTTGTCGCCGCCGCCTTGCGACGCAGGGCGCCGCGCAAGTTCTCCGCGCCAAGTCATCTTCCCGCAAGTTCCTCTTGCCGGTTCTTTATCCACCCGCAAGCTACTCTTGCCGGGTTTTGTCCTTCCCAAAGAAGCTCCTCTTGCCGGGCCTTGTCTACTTGGTACACTTTGTTCTTGAATGGCAGAAATAGGAAATGACGGAGGGTCTTGGCGGACGCCCGCAAGCTTTGTCCTGGGTGTTGCGACCCGGCACAAGTTCGGTACTAAGGTACCCCTTACTTTAGTACATCGACATCGGGAGTAGCTTATGCTTGGGGTAACTTTTGAGGGCGCTCAGTTCATGTTTTGGCCGCAAGGACTTCAATCCATCGGCGCCAGCGATCTTGATTAGCTCTAAGTTGTTGTGCTTTCTTGAGGCTGCTTGTCGGGCCATAAGCCCGCGCTTAAAACACTCTTGTTCGACAGATCCTCGCATGACGAATTCATCATCGCCGAGGCTTGGCTGCTCCGAGGGAGGCATGTAATTATCATCCTCTACCTCTTCGCCGCCGCCTCCAATGAGGGCTGGCTTTCCATTCTTGCCGTGGCGGATTTAGAGCGGTGACGACGGGCGCTTAGGTTGTTTCTTGAGGGTCTTCCCGCTGTTCCGCCATTCCCATCCTTTGGGATATCCACCATGTATATGTCATATGACGAGGTGGCCTTCCAGGCCCAAGAGGTGCTGGTTCTGGTCGCTTCGCATCGCTATCCATACCGCCGATGTTCGGAGTCAAGTCTAGCGTGACGGCCGATTGTCGACAGGCTACTAAGGGGGTGGTGGGCTTTGAATTCTTTGTCGTCCGATCCCAACCATCCGACCGTAGTTCGCCAGGTCTCCGATAATGAGAGATACTTTAGCTAATTCGTGATGTCGCCGAAGGTGAGTGCTGAAAGATGTCCGCAGCGTGAACTCCATGATCGGGCCCAACCGGATTTGATTGGACGGGCCGAGGGGTTCAGAGTCAGCGAGGAGTCCCACCCGGAGTCACGAAGCTTTACAAGGACAAGGTCAGATTCGCCCATTGCCGGAGAGGAGGCCCCGAGGCGTGTCTAACCACCCGCCTCGACCCGCAAGCCTCAATTAGGGTCCGGAGGCACTTGGCGCCTCCTGGCATGTCCGCAGGCAGAGCTGAATCATGCCCATCGTGATAGTGCGGCGCGCGGCTCAATCCATCAAGATCAAGTCTCCGCGATGTCAGTGAAGATCGATTCCATATCGACTCGACGGCCAGGGCGAGCTGATCCGCTCCGATGGCTGCTTAATTGGCCCGCAGCAAAGCTCCGATAAGATCTGTCGGGAGTAAGTCTCACCTTGACTGCGCTTTTTGTTGATGATCGGGAGCCATCGATCCTATCGGTGACGCTACGAGGAACTCTCAATGAAAGCACCAATGTCGGTGTCAAAACCGCAATCTCGGTAGGGGGTCCCAATCGGCGCCTAGGTGGATGGTAAGGAGACAAGGGATACGATGTTTTACCCAGGTTCGCCTCTCGATGGAGGTAAACCTACTCCTTCTTGATTGATATTGATGATATGGGTAGTACAAGAGTGGATCTACCAAGATCAAGGAGGCTAAACCCTAGAAGCTAGCCTATGGTATGATTGGTTATTGTGTCCTACGGACTAAACCCTCCGGCTTATATAGACATCGGAGAGGGCTAGGGTTACACGAGTCGGTTACAATGGTAGGACATCTACATATCCGACGCTAAGCTTGCCTTCCACGCCAAGGAAAGTCCCATCCGACACGGACTAAGTCTTCAATCTTGTATCTTCATAGTCTTGGAGTCCACGATGATGATAGTTCGCTATCCACACCCCAGTCCAGACCTCACTCCTAATTCTTGAAAACTAGGTTCCACGCCATTGTCAATGTAGTCAATAAACGAGAAAATTACACAATTATGATAACACCAGGACCCAAGAGTTCACCCAGCTTGTTTTTAGTTTCAGAGACGGAGCTCAATCAAGGCAGCGGGGCTGTGGCCTGCCTAGCCCACACTTATGCTTTTATTAAGCACATGACGAGCCCGGGCTTGATATATTTTTTTCTCAAATTGGCTAGCCCAGTTTTTTTGAGAATACCAAAACCGAGGCCTACATGCTTTTCTCACTTTGCCGGGCTGCAAATCTTTCAAGACGAGGAGGATGTAAGTAGTAAGAAATCTTCCGAAAACGGGTTATAAGTTGTAAGAAATGGGCTGTAAATTTTGTAACCAAATCGAACCGCAATTGCATTAAAATATCATTTTTCTGTGATTTCTACACTCTATGCTTATAAAAACCAAAGCCAACGGCAATTACATTAAAATATCATCTTTTCTCCCACGAGATAAACTACTCATACAAATGCATCTTCATGTTCCATGCAATCTAACGGGCATCTTGCTAGTTAGGATTCTAAATTTCATTCTTTTTTATGGAGAATTTTTTAATTTTATTTTGATATAATTTTTGGAAAACTATTTTAACGTGAATCAAATTTCATGATTAAAAGAGTTTGGACCCCACCAAATATGCAAAATTTCTCGAATTTTTAGCAAGCCTGAATATATGGTCCGTAATGCTAATAAAAAGAATATGGGCTTCAAATATCCTTAGAATTAGCAAATGGGCTGTAAATTATTGAAAATAATGGCTAATGGTGTATGCTGTTTTCCATGATTTGAGGCGACTCGGCCTACTAGGTTGATGATGACGCTGTCCTAAATTTTTTTTTGACGCAGACGCTAGGCTTTGTCAACTTAGTCAACACAAGAAGGGTGTTGGATGTCCATCCAACGGCCGCCGTGTTTCTTCAATCTCTGATCTTCCCGCCCACGCCCAAACCAGGGCTGGATGGGCTTCCTCCTCCCATGGTGGTAGGTCCGCCAGCCATCCCTCTAACCACCCACACATCCTGTATTTCCATGTACCATCCCGAACCGCCGGCCATTGCTCCCTCAAAGATGGGATCCATTGTGGTTCACGCCCGTGGTTCTTTCCCGGCCTCGCCGCACTCAGGTTGTGCTCTCGCCAAGCGAGGTCAACATGGTCAACAAACAACAGCCATCAAAGAGGGTGATAGTAGGGCCACACAGAAAATGCCTCATTATTACGCCGAAAATAATGATTCCTCTTCCGATAGCGGGACCCACCGAAGGGTCTCCAGATTTCGTGAAAAAACGCCTCTCGGCCGCCTTGGACCCACAGAAATGCCTCCTTATTACGCATAAAAATGAATATCCCCGCTAAGGGACTCACCTTGGTGGGAGGCTGATTTGTGGTCCTACTAAGTTTACGGACGGAGGGCTTTGTCAACTTAGTCAATATGAACGACTCTAGCTCCAAAGGACCATACGATGTCCATCCAACGGCCGAGTGCTTCTTCAACCTCTAGTTTCGTGCTTCCTCCAAAGCAGCCGGTCATGCCGTCCTGCCTCCCATGGCGGTCGGATGCCGCGAGGCCTCACCGCCTACTACTCCCATCGGTCGCCATCCTCTACTCACCCACACCTCCCGTTATTCCGCGCAACGGCAGCCTCACCTCGCATTCTCTTCGCGGGCAAACCCGCATGTTTCCCGCTCCGGATCGCCCCATCCTAGGCCCGCCGCCACACCGGTGGTGCTCTCGGCACGGCATGGTCAATGTGGTCAACGCATCACTTCCATCGGAAGAGTATCAGGCGTGGAGAGGCGATACCGGGTCCATGGCGGCCAAGGAAGTGCCTTTATTAAGCGCAAAATAATTATTCCTCCACCGACACCGGGACCCACCGGACGGGCCACCGATTTCGTGAAAAAAGTTTACTCCCGACGGGACCCACAGCTACACCTTCGCAACAAGAAAGTGCGGCAAAAAACGATTCCCCGACCGCTAGGACCCACTGACATCTTCGCACGCAAGGAAGTGGCCCGCAAAAACACCCGCCCGACCTGACCCACCAGCTACATCTTCGCACGCAAGGAAGTGCTCGATACCGGGACCCACATGGTCGGCGCATATAGAATTGTCATTCGGTCGAGAACGAACGCATATATACTAGTCGGGTAGAGGCGCCGACCGTCGTAGTAGAGGCCCAACGTGTCGTAGTAGAGGCGCCGCACGTAGCATGTACACGCACGCATACGCGACAGGTGCAAGAAAGAAAATACGCCACGTAGTGTACGCACGGCGAGGGCTCGTTACATGACGGGTCGAACGGAGAAACAGATCGCCATCGTGTTCATGGGGAGGCAACGGAATGCGGTGTTCATGGGGAGGCAACGGAATGCGCCGTGTTCATCGGAGGCAACGGAACGATGGAGCCAACCGCGGCCGAACGGAATGCGGGTCGGTTCATCGGAGGGCTTGGACGAACAGGATGGAAATGCGTTCGCACAAGAAACGGATGAAACGGACCTCCTACGCTTTGGAACGGGTCCGTTGATTGGGAGGTGGCATCGGCAACTAAGGAAACACACCTCCTAATGTCAAATGGGGGTCCTGCTGATCGAGGGTGTGGCGATCGCAAAACGGACTAAACGGACTTGTATTGAGCGCCACGGTCAAACAGGGTCCCGCTGATCGAGGGTGGCGATCGCAAAATGGGACTCCACGGATACTATTCATCTCCACCGCGACCTACCTAGCCTCCACAAACCGCAACTCCTCCACCTCCATGGGCCCGTCATCCAGCCCACCGCCGCTACTCCATCGCCATCGCTCAACCACCCTCCGCTGGCACCCTCCACCGCTTCATCGCTCATCCACCTCCACACCACGGGTCCCGCTCAACCACCCTCCACGGCCACCCTCCACCGCTCATCGCTCATCCAGCCTCCATCACGGGGTCCGTCATCCGAGGCAACGCCACCGCCATGCTCATCCAACCCCGCCAACGCCATGCTCATCCAATCGACCGCTTCGCTAGGCGCAGAGGCGAATCGCCCATCGGGTTAGCATTAGCCATCGATCGATCGCTTCGAACATGCTCGTAAGTCAACGCCGTTCGCTAGAGCCCAATGCCTCGCCGGGTTCATTTAGAGCTAACACCTCACAACATGCCCTATGTGTGGTAGAGAAGCGCGTCGCCGCCCACCACCTCCCACCGTAACCGTAACTCCACAAAATTTTCCTCCCTCGCTTCTACCACGGTTTTTTCCGCCATGGACGCCCAAAGAATGTCATGCAGCTGCCCTCCGCCCGCCAGACGAAAAGCCCATTTTCCAGAATGTTTTTGTCATAGAAGTAGGAGCCCACCACATCTATGATGATACCGTTTTGTCACAACTTCATCTTAGAAGTGTCATATGTATGATGTAAAAAATTGCTCAGCCCAAAATGTCACGGATGTGTCTTTTTTAGTGCACATAGTCCGACTATGGAGGCCAAAAGAAAAGAAGATAAATGATGTAGGTGGAACCCTAATTCGCCGATCTTTCACGTTTGAGGGATCTCACGGAGGGAACACGAAGAACGCGCTGAAGAACGTAGAGGAAACACGGGAAAACGAGGGAGGAACACTCAACCAACAAGGATCAATCACACAAGGTCTAGATCATCGGCACGAGTGATACACGGTCCAAAATCAACAAAGGAAAGATACAAAGGTAGCCGTTTTTCCCGGAGGAGGTCTTGAATCCACGAGGGATCTTTCCCGATAGGGGTCTTGAACTGATGGATCTTCCTAGACGGAGGTCCCGATCTCCGTGGAGAAGTACCTGGATGAGCAAAGGCTCTCACACACAAATATGAGCTAATCCAATGCTAACCCTAGAAAGGATGAGGGATGGTCTATTTATAGTCTAGGTTCTCCAAGGGAAAGTTGGGGCGAACGAGTACATGGGCTCGCCCAAAACGCAGACGCAGCAGGCGGTAGTACCGGTCCTATGGGCGGTAGTACCACTTGAGGTGCTTCGGTAGTACTGCCGGGAGGGCGGTAGTACCGCTTGAGGTGCTTCACGTAGTACCGCCTGGGAGGGCGGTAGTACCGCCTGGGCGCCTGCTCGATTCCTCGGAGTTTGTTGGTTCGGAGGCGGATCTCGAGGTAGTGCCGCTGCCGCGGTAGTACCTTGGCTTGAGCGGTAGTACCCGCCGACTCGCAGCCTCCTCTCGCTTGATGTCCCTCTTGAGCGAGCTTCTTAGGTTGACCTTGGTACCTAAGCATGCATAGTTTCGCTTGAGGTAGTAACCATGTCTCATGTGAATCGAAGGAATTGTGAGAGGAGTGATGTCACCGTTTCAAGAGCTCTTGCTCGTGCTCGAGTTATAGGTCCTGGGGTTGGATGTGATGAGAGTCCATGGGGATGATGGAAGGATGCCCATCAATAACCCAACGCTAGATCCCCGATCGTCCAACTAGGCTCCACTACGATCAACATGAAATGAAACATAGCAACAACCAAGATCTTGGCCCTATTCGAGTTCTGCATCACCTACACTAGTATCATCGCACCGAACTCAAGATAGTATCCGTGAGTCACAAGGACTCAAGAATCTCAAAACCCATGAGATCAAGACTATTTAAGCTTATGGGTAGGAAGTGGTAATGAGGGAGTTGTAGAAGCATAGCAAATATGGTGGCTAACCTATGCAAATAAAAGTGAGAAGAGAAGCAAACAGAACGGTCGAGAAGGTAGAAGTGATCAAGAAGTGATCCCAAACCGCTACATACAATCCTAACACTAAGACTGTTCACTTCCTGACACCTAAAAGAGACCATCACCTGCACACGCTTGATGCATTTTAATTAAGTCAAGTGTCAAGTTCTCTACAACCGGATATTAACAAATTCCATCTGCCACATAACCGTAAGGCACGGCTCGAAAGTTTATACTCGCAGGGTGTCCCAACTTAGCCCATCACAAGCTCTCACGGTCAACAGATATTCCTTTCCCGAAGACCCGATCAGTCCGAATCCCGCAAGACATTTCGACAATGGTAAAACAAGACCAACAAGACCACCCGATCGCCGACAACCCGATAGGGAGCTGCAATATCTCGCTCCGTGGCACAACGGATGAGCAATCTATACAACTAAAACCAGACCTCAAGTTTTGAGGGGGGCTACAAGGGCTCTAGTTTGGACCAACACTCAAAGGAGCACCGCCCCGAGGGGTTAAAATAAAGATGACCCTTGAGTCCCAGAACCCAAGGGAAAAGGCTTAGGTGCCAAATGTTAAAACAAATGTTGGGCCTTGCGAGGAGTTTTATTCAAAGCGAACCGTCAAGGGGGTCTCATAAATCACCCAACCGGTAACTAACGAAAATCAAGGAACATAACACCGTATGACGGAAACTAGGGCGCAAGAGTGAACAAAACACGAGGCATAAGGCCGAGCCTTCCACCCTTTACCAAGTATATAGATGCATTAATTAAATAAGAGATATTGTGATATCCCAAATCTTGTCCATCATGGAGCAATCTTCAACTTCACCTACAACTAACAACGCTATAAGAGGGGCTGAGCAAAGCGGAATATAGCCAAGCAATGGTTTGCTAGAAGGTGAAAAGAATGACTCGCAATATGGGAGGCGGTAAACAAGTGATAGGTAGCGAGTATAGCGAAGAACGAAGCAACTAACAAGCAAAGATAAAAGTGATATCGATGGTAATGGTCATCTTGCCTAAATCCCGATAGGAAGAAGAACAAGTCCATGAAGAAGCCAAACGGACGAGTCGAACGAATCCTCACAACTCCGTAACTAAACCGGTTAACGAGAGAAGCAAACCGAAAGAAGCAAACAACATGGTAAACACGCAAGCATAATCATGGCATGATGCACAATCAAGTATGATGCATGTCCGGTTTAAGAGGCATAGCATGGCAAAGTGCAACAAACAACACTAAAGTTAAGTGGAGCTCACTACGCAACGAAGTTGCATATTGACTAAACACCACATTCGAAAGTTATTTAGTTCACTCTTATGTACCCAACAATATTAAATGTTATTAAACATGGCAACGTGAAGCATAATTAAACTACCTATTTAGGCAAGTTTAAATGAGGCCGGAAACACAAACAACAATTCCGGAAAATCCCCATGTTATTTAGCAATTTAATGCAACAACAATTTTAAACATATTAAATGTTGTTATCATGATGCGGATAACATATACAAGTTTTATGCAATTTTATGAAAACGCTGACATGAGCATGTTATGAAGCATTTGTCATCGTATGGAACGAAGGTGCCATGGCAACTAACGAAATGGTGCCACGGCAACATTCCGAGACCGCAACTCATTGAGATACCGATGCAAAAGAGCAAGTGCGGATTGTGAAACATGCAAAAGATGGTGGGTGATCCTACATCGGGTTCCACGGGTCGACGATGGCAAAAGAGGAGGAACGGCAAGGATCAACTTGGACAAGGTTTGAACATGAGCATCTCAAAGATGCATTCGCTCATAGGCGCTGCCTCAGCGCTATACCGGCTGGCATTTTCGAGCGGTTCGAGTTCGCGGCAGAGGAAGTAGACGCTCGAACGGTCAGAGGGAAGTAGTGGTACATGGCACCGTAGTGGAAGTAGTGGTACACGCCTCAAGAGGGACTTGACGATCCGGTCTCCTGTGGTCGACGGTAGTGGTACACGGTCGTCCGGGTACTTGGCGAGTCCGCGAAGTTGTAGACGCTCCAAGGTACTTGACGACGCAGTGTAGTCGCATATGTTCAAAGTGGAACTTGGTGTATCCATGTATTTGGCGCTCTGCCTTCACAGAGAAGCAATAACAACGACGGTCAAGTGCACCGAGGCCCCGGTCACCAAGCTTGGGATGAGCCAAACAAAGAAGCACAACGTCTGGTCTTGGGCTGAACAAAGAGGCGGCAGCGGCAAAGAGAACGCGGGCACCGAACAGCCACGACGGACGCCATGACCGTGAGGAGAGGTTTCACACGAGACCAGCAGCAGGCACGCGTCTGTAGGAAGGTAGCGAGGTCGCCGGAAGATGGCAACGCGATGGCCGGACGGCTTGTGGGAGGGGATGACTGCTTCTGCGGCGGCGCGGGAGGCCGGGCGGCATGGAGGGAGGAAGAAGGGAGCTCGGGCGTGAGCTCCTCTACTTGCGCAGTTGCAGCAAGCCGCGAGGAGGCTCAACCGCGACGACGCAGGGCAACGGCCTGTTGGGTCGAGTGGCAGACGGCCATGGCAAGGAGGCGGGAAGAAGGCCGGCGCAGGCGTTGGCCTGGGCGGGAGGTCGCGAGCTATGGGAGTTCGAGGAGCCTCCTCAGCGCCGGTAATAGGGATTTGGCAAGGAGGAGGGCGCCGGCCTGGCGCAGAGGGAAGTGCGGGGAGGCCGAGAGGGGCGCGAGGTGGAGGAGGATGGGGATCAAGGATGTGAAGACCGAGTGGATATTAGGAACGGGTGGCGGCGGAGGAGGGATCAAGGAGAGAAGTGGCATCCGCTAGGTTAAGATGAGGGTTTAGGATGGGAGGATGGCTGTTGGAGGCCAATGGCTGGGCCTCAGGGATGGGCCCTGGTCACTCTCTCTCTCTCTCCATACTTTCTATTACGTAAAAAAGGAAGGAGAAAAGAGAGAAGAGCAAAGTTTAGGGAAAGAATTGGGCATAGGGTTAGGAGAAGGTTGAAAAGAAACGATGAAAGTCATATAATTTAAACTGCAAGTGTGTTTGAGGGTGGTTCCAAACTAATGGAATATTTCAATATAATAGCTCCCTAATATTGGGAAGATATGTTATAAAGAGAAATCACCATTGTGAATTCTCGATTTAAATAGATCAAAAGATCTATGCAATTTATTTAGTTGAGGTTTTAAAATTAAATGACATGGGCATGATGACATGATGCAATGCAAAAATAAATAGAGCAAGCACAAATAAAAAACACACGGAGGTCACATTAATATGGAAGTCTTCTGATCTTCGGTCTTGGGCAAACACTCTCCATTTTACAAGAGATCTCGCCCCGAGATCTAGGATGGCCGAGAAAAGAGGAAGAGAAAGAGGTAAGAAAAGTTGTTTTTGACAAACGAGTGAAACCAATGAACTCGAGAGGTTGAAAACTTGAAAGAATAACACAATAGAGTTGAACGAAATTGAGAGCTTTCCAAGAGAAAAGGGAAACAAGGAACACCATGTTAACATTGAGGTTGCAAAGTTGTGAATGACGAGCACAATGAACAAGAAGGAATTGAAACCACCGTTGAAACAAGATAAGAATGAATAAGAATGATATAATTTTGGCAACCACTATAAATGGAAGGAATTGGACATGAACTTGAGAAGATGGGATGATACTTGATGAAATCAACAACACACGCCTCCGTAACTATTGAAAGAATGGCACAAGGGTAAGAAGGATTTTAGACAGCAATCGTTGAAAAGAGAGGCAAAACTTGATAAGATGAAAAGAACTTGAAAAAGGACATGACACCAGCTTAAATGGATACACAAAAGGACACGATCCTCACAATTCGAGATCATAGAGTGAAAGGAGCAACATCACAATGCCTCGAAGAAAGAATAGAAGATAGATCATTGGAATAAAAATGGAGAAGAAAATGCCAACTTGTGCCACAAATGAGCTTGGAAAGCACGCTCCAAGAAGGATAACGAATCGTTGGAAAACCAACAACTAAACGAATAAGCTTGTAGTGGGCTTATGGAAAACTTCTCAAAATTGAGGCTAAATTCTGCCACTACAAAACAAATAATATAATTGATAACACCAACGAGATGAAAAACACCAAAAGGATAGAGAGATAACTTGCATCGCTGATAAGAACCACAATAACAACATTCCTTAGGAAGGCTTTAGGTGAAATATGACACAAGATAACTCCAACGAAGAGATTAATGGACTTAACTACCTCATTTTTGACAACATGTGAATCATGAAACATGAATGAAAATTGTCAAGAATGATATAGCACCATCTCAAAAGAAAAGGTAGGAGATTTGCACTTGGATGCAAGAAGAAGAATATTGAACTCTCAAGAAAAACATGTGTTGAGCACCATGTTTATTTTTGAGTATAGCTTGGTGGATCTTAGCTTGAGAGAAATCTTGAAGCACAATTGAAGAATGAAAGGAACTTGAGGAACCACCATGTAGAGCCTCCATGGAGAACTCCAGAATAAAAGGATGATAGAAAGAAAGAGAAGTTGAGAACACAAGGTGAAGCTTTGATGGTTTAGAAGAGCTGATGAGATAAAGCGAAAAACTTAGAACCCGAAAAGAAAAAGATGAAGCATCTCGAACCGAGAAATGTGACATGATGAACAACTCGAAAGAAGAAACTAGATCACTTGGATGAAACAATAATAAGAATTACGTATATGGATCCTTCACCAATTTAAATTGATGACAAACAACGGATTTGGCATACTACTTATTCTCACCAAAAATGATTACAGAGAGATATAGCACAAACATTAGGAAGGTCTTCAACAACCATCGTAGGATTGAAACAACGAAAGAACGAATGAAATGGTACGATAACGAAGGAAGAGAAATCTTGAACGAACCATCGAAGAATTGAAAATGAAAGTAGCAAAGACACAATTCACCGGAAGAATTGGAAAACGAATGAAGATACTTGAGGGATTTAGATACATGAGAACAAAGAGATCATGAACTGATTAGAGGATATTTGAACGATGCATCTAAGAATTCGAGAACGAGAGTTGAAGCTGAGAATGAATAATTTAGATGATGGGCTACGAAGAATCAATCAAAAGACCCTTGAATTGTTCCGGATGGGTGAAAAGAATTTCACATTGAAAGAAATATGGGGATGGCATGACGCTAGAACCATGAATCTTGAAGAGAATGGAGCAAGATTTAAGAGAAATCCTTCTATGGTCTTCAAATGTTGATAATGAAGATGAGAACCACCAAGAATTGTTGAGACACCCAGATGAAGAATAGAAAGGTTGAACCAACGATCAAAAGAATTTGAAAGCGGTCTTGTAGAAGACATCCTGATCGATGAAAATTCATGCTTACGCCAAACTTCAAAAAGAATTTGGGAATGGCTCCGGAAAATAGAAGAGTCGTAAGATCCTCGAGAAGACCCGTGGGTTAGGGCCCACTCAAAATAATCATCGTTGAAGGATTGCTTGAAATAGAGATTGCACCGGTAGAATTAAATAGCTTGAATAAGAGAAAAACCTTGAAGTAACTCGAACGGATTAAGAATGGAAACATGATTCTTCTGAGATATCTTGAGCACTCCGGATAAGAATAGACAGAGGTGAACAATTAAGAGGTGCACTGACATAGAAAAACATTTGACACGAGGAAAGGGATATGATCAACATCAAATCTTGAATTGGATCCATCGAGAGAATATGAGGATGAAGAATGATAAAGTCAAGCTCATAGAATCTTCCCGAGAATCACCGGATAAGAACATTGACGAAAAGAATGGAGAAACTTCACATCCATAAGATGGATACTTGATTAAGATATCTGATTCCTTGAAGAAAAGAGGAGGGCGGAAAACAAAGGCAACTTGGGCGATGGAATGGATACCATTGAGAAAACTTAGAATTGATCTTTCAATGTTGAAATGATCGGATCCACTTGAAAAGAAGCACACCGTTGGAAGTAGAATTGGGATGGAAATCTCAATGATCAAGAAGGATTAGTATCCCCATAGGAATATGAGCACACCGCTTAGAATAAGGTATGGAATCAACATTTGATAGCGAAGCAACTCCAATACCACAACAAAACAAAACAAGGATTGGCTTGCAAAATAAGCCAGAACAAACATATGATAGAGATTTACCCAAGCCCATATCATGCATCTATCGGAAAGATATTCTAAGAGCTACATGAATTCACACTTATAAACTCTCAAACTTTCTGGTTATGCAACTGGTGTTGGGGATACAGGAAGCAAATATATCTCACCCAAAACTAACAATCCCTACATCCAAGTTGTATCCATCCATCAACACATAACCAAGAAACCTTCGGAAATCGTGGTACCTCAACCTTCGATAAGCATCCGTTATACTAGCTATGGCAATACTCCCAAACTCCCCAAAGACGGGTGGCGCCGAGGTTAGCTTACCACTAGCGCATAAAAGAGATTTTTGATGTCGGCAAACTCGTATTCCGAATTGCAACGATAAAATTATGACGACAACACCGGAGCTCAACTCCCGGACACCGCCACAACCCCTAAATGTCGAGGCACCAAGAACAATGTTCTCGCCATAAGAATATCGGAACTAATACCGCATGAACCTAAATTTTTTAGTGAAATTTGAGGAGAGGAAAGTCAAAACATCTATGTTAGGAGACCTCACCAGAGCGATTTAAGGGACCGAGAAGTAAAAAGAATCCTACTCCGATATATATAATCCAAGACTCAAAACATTTTGTTCTAGACTCAACAACGCCGATTCGATCAGGGGCCTAAGTCGGGATGGCTCGAACTAACTTGAACGCCCTAATGCGCTATATCTCCCACGGTCGAACACGACTTAGAGGCATAACCGCATTGTGGTTTTGTCGCAAGAAGGGTCATCTTCGCATAATCCCATGTAATGAACAAGACTGGATAAAGAGTTGGCTTACAATCGCCACTTCACACAATTACCTTAATAAATCATACATCATTCGAGTACACACATAGTCCGACTACGCACAAGCCAAAAGAAAAGAAGATAACCAAACCGCTAGATCCCGATCGTCCCAACTGGCTCCACTATCGATCAACATGAAACAAAACATAGCAATGACCAAGATCTTCGCTCAGCTCCCATCCGAGCTCGATTGATCACCGGACCGTATCATCAAGACCAGAATCAAGTAGATAGTATCCGTGAGTCACGAGGACTCAAGAATCTCAAAACCCACGAGATCAAGACTATTTAAGCTTATGGGTAGGAAGTGGTAATGAGGTGGAGTTGCAGCTAGCACTAAGAAAATATGGTGGCTAACCTATGCAAATAAGAGCAAGAAGAGAAGCAAACCGAACGGTCAAGAAGCTAGAAGTGATCAAGAAGTGATCCCAACGCTTACGACAATCATAACACTAAGACCATGTTCACTTCTGACACAAAAGAGACCATCACAGCCAACACGCCGTTGATGCATTTTAATTAAGTCAAGTGTCAAGTTCTCACAACCGGATATTAACAAATTCTCATCTTCCACATAACCGCGCACGCCTCTCAAAGTTTATACCTCTGTGGGTGTCCCAACTTAGCCCATCACAAGCTCTCACGGTTAATGAAGGATACTCCTTTCCCGTGAAGACCCGATCGCCTCGTAATCCCGTTACAAGACATTTCGACAATGGTAAAACAAGACCAAGACCACCCGACGGCCGACAATCCCGATAGGAGCTGCATATATCTCGCTCGTGGCACAACAGATGAGCAATCCGAAACTAAAACCAGACCTCAAGTTTCCGAGGGGCCCAAAGGGTTCTAGTTTGGACCAGCACTCAGAGGAGCACTAGCCCGGGGTTAAATAAAGATGACCCTTGAGTCCCAGAACCCTGTGGAAAAAGGCTTAGGTGGCTAATGTTAAAACCATTGTTGGGCCTTTGCCGAGGAGTTTTATTCAAAGTGAGTGTCAAGGGGTCCCATAAATCACCCAACCGCATAAGGGACGAAAATCAAGGAACATAACACCGTATGACGGAAACTAGGGCGGCAAGAGGGAACAAAACACCGCATAAGGTCGAGCCTTTGTGACGCCTTGATAATCATGCTACAAGAATCCCACGCTAATCATGCCACGCCACCCTTGCCATCGTTAACTCGCAATGATTTGAAATCGCTTTTGAAATTTAAACCTAAATATGTCAAACAACAAACGCTTTCAAAAGTTGAAACAAAATGTTCTGGTGCCAATATTATAAGGGTAATTATAATAAAGAAAACATATTTTAAAAAGTGCCTAAATATTTTAAAATGAATTAAAAAGAAAAGAGAATTAATAAAAGAAATGCAAAACAGAAACAAAATAGAAAAAAAGAACTCCCCACACGCCCAAAGAGGCCACCCCTTTTTTGGGCTCAACCCACCAGGCCAGCCGCCCACCTCCAGCCATTAACCCCTTTCCTGGCCCAAACCCTAGCCGCACCCATTCGCCCATCCTCCTCCTCCTCCTCACCGATCCGATCGGCCCCGATCCTCCTTCGACGCCGGGCGACCGACCCGCCTGGCCTCACCTCGCCCTCCTTCCCGATCCGGGCGCAAGGCCTCGCCGGGCCGCCTCGACCCCACCCCACCACCGGATCCGGAGCCGGACGGCCGCCTCGCCTCCTCCTCAGGGCTTGACTGCCTCCGAGCACGCCAGAGACCTCGGCCTGGAGCTCGGATCTCTCCTCGCTCTGCCCCGCTGCACCATGGCCTGCACCGGCCTGCTGCGCCTGCCGGCTGCTCACGCATCCGGCCACGCACCACGCAGTTCGCCAAGGCTGCGTTTGGTTGCCTACTGCTGCGGCCGCGTCCCGGCCCCCGGCGCGCAGGCTGGCGCCGCGTGGCGGCCACAAGACCTCTCGGCTCACGCCTGCTCGGGCGCCTTCCTTGCGCCGACACAGACTCCATGCTCGCCTCCAAGGGCCTCCCACGCATGAGGGGCCCGCCTATGGGTCTATGACAAAGGGCCCCACCCGAGAACAATTAAAAAAAAAAGAAAATGAATTAAAAAATAAATAATAATAAATAATAAATGATTAAAGACTAAAATAATTAAAATATTAATTCATTAATTAAAGAATTAATTAGTTAATTAATCATTATTAGATTAACCTAATTAACTAATTAGTTTAATTCAACAAGAGTTAGATTAGTTAAACACCGATTAGGCTAAACAAATAATGACCAAACCCACACGTCGGTTTGGTCCAATAACGCCTTGTCGATCGCGACGCCACGCCGACGCCATGATGACGCCAAGATAATCGCTCGATAATGTTGAATTTAAATAATTAAATAAATCCTAAAAATGAATTAAATCTTTAAAATTAATATAAAATAAACCGTAGCTCGATGGAAAAACTTTATACATGAAAGTTGCTCGTAACGACGAGAAATCCGAACGCAACCTGCTCGTCCGCCGCACATCCCTAGCATAGAGAACACGCAACTTTCCTCCGGCTCATTTGTCCAAAACGCTAAACACCGAATACTTTCCTGATGTTTTCCTTCACCGATCGCCTTATCCCTACGTTAGGTCACCTCTAGCACAACGACACCGCTTCTTGCTTTTTGTTACATTTGATTGCTCTATTTATTGTGTTCCTCCATTTCTTTCCTGAGACTCGGGACCGGCTTGCACTCTCGATCGATTACATCGACGACCTCTCTTGCTAGAGCAACCGCAAGCCCCCTTTGATCACCGATATCGCCTATTCTTCTCTATACCGCTTGCATTAGAGTAGTGTAACATGTTACCGCTTGATTACTCCTATTCTGATAGCCCGTCATTGTTCTACAATCATTGATACCTTACCCGCAATCCTTGCTTAGTATAGGATGCTAGTTTATCATCAT